>JANHFX010005948.1:0-11848 GCA_027560015.1 Chloroceryle amazona | reverse complement strand
TGAATATTAAATATTTAACTCTATAAAAAGCTGTACGGGACTGCCCGAGGTGCGCACGATAGGAGGAGTGATCCCCCATGCACCCAGCGCTGCGAATAAAGAATATTTGCTACTAATAAAATTGTGAGAGCTCCTTTCGAGAATCAATATTTTCCATTTTACTTAATACTAAGTTGTGTTACCTTTTCTACATCAATTCATCACTAACTGTGCAAAATCAGCACTTGATCAGTCCAGACAGTAAAATATATTATAGTAACCAAACTAGATATTACTCAGGTTTCCCATCTATGGAAAAATAGGCTAGCAAAGGGAGAAGAACAAAGATAAGAGAAGAAAAAAAAACCCAAACATTTGCCACATTGCTACAATGCAATAAAAATAGAATCAGCACCTAAACCTCACAAACATCCTTAGCTTAAAAGTAGTCAAGCCAAAATAATAAGCTTTTTGTTTGTTTGTTTGAGGCTAAAAAATGAGTCCATTAGTGGGCAGCAAGCTGACCATGTCCCAAGGCAACACAAAGTATTTTCTTCCCTTCTTATTCACTTCTTAAGTTACAAGGATGAATCAGCTTAGGAGAATCACTACAGCAACAAAGCAATGAAAGAAAATAAACTGAAAAAATCCCTGCCCACTGCAAAGGCCAATCACTGATATGACTGGTTGGTTACCTGTAGTTTGCCCAGCACAGTACAATGCTCAGACTCAGCTAATGAAGTAAAAAATAAATTCAGGTTCCCCGTCCAAAAAGTCTTCTCAATTCACAAGAAAAAAAAAAAATACACCTTGGTTCTCTCACAAAGCTCCTAAGTTCAGGCACTGACAAGTTTTGGACCCTCCCAGACCTCCACAGCTGCTGTTTTCCAGGAAGGAGAGAGCAGTGAAGCGCTCACTTCTCACATGCACCCAACACTGTCAGCAGCTGAAGGAGCAGAATCGCTGTGAGCATTAAGGACAAATCCTAGAGATTCACCTGACCCATCGAAGTCCCTCATCCCTGGGAAGAAAACAAAGCCACGAGCAAAATGCTGGAGTTGCAAGCAGCCCAGCCTCAGCTCTGCCCTGTGGTCAGGGAAAGAATTTACTCAGCTCAATGGCCCTGGCTTTGCCCTCTTTCTTCACCTCTGAGGAAAATAAAAAAATCACTAATTACCTGTAAAAGATAGAGTGAGACACAGGAGTTGAAAACTACCTTTTAAACACAGACTTAAGGGAAAGGGTAACCTATTATCAACACAGCTTGAAGACCCATGTAGTAAATTAGACAATTACTCATCTTTCCTGGAAAATTGCTCCCATTTTTTTTTTGAGCCTAAGTTTGCCAATTAGAAACAAAATAAAACAAACAAACAAACAAAAACTTTTCTACTTTCATCACTAACAAGAAAACCATCCTGGCATGAAAAGAAAACACTCTTGATTCTCAGTATTTCTGGCAGGGAAGCTCCAGGACTTCTGCTGCTGTTCAGAGGTTTCTCAAGGCACTAAGGAAAGAGCACTTGGGGTTTTACCACACGTCAGGGTTTTATCACTAGGTACCAATGTTCTCCAGAACACCAAAGAGCAAGGAAACTGATGGGGTTCAGGCAGGGCTGGCACTGTGACTTGAGGAAGCTCCCTGCTGAGAAGGAGCAAGGAGTACCAACCATGTATTTGAATGGTGAGGTACACATAAAAATGGGGAGAAGGAAAAAACAAGGCTAGTCCCATCACATTAGGGCATGAGTTGATAAATACTTGCAGCTATCCTCTCAGCAGCAGATGGCTTTGAAGCAGATGGGTGCAGAGACAAGAAATTCCCTGTGTGTATAAACCAATACAGGGAATTTGGGGATGATTTCACCCAGTTAAGGCAGGAATGTAATGTGTAGCACCAGGAAGCTGATCACCATCATTGGGAACATATGCTCAGAGAAGTTGTGGATGCCCCCACCCAGGAAGTGTTCAAGTCCAGGCTGGATGGAGCTTCAAACAACCTGGTCTAGTAGAAGGTGTCCCTGACCATGGCAGGGGGGTTGGAACTATATGGTCTTTAAGATCACTTCCAATCCAAGCCATTCTATGATTCTTTGACCACTACGACCTCAGTGCACTTCTTCTGTTCCAGAAGCCTGTAGTAAAAGGAGTGATTTCTCATCTAAACACAACTTTTGGCTAGTGCCAACATCATTATTTCCTAGTGAAATAATGAGAAGAGAAGGCTCCAGGGACACCTAATAGAAACCTTCCAGCACCTGAAGGGAGCTTGTAAAAAGACTGGAGAGGGCCTGTTTACAAAGGCCTGTAGTAAAGGACAAGGGGTAATGGTTTTAAATTAGAAAAGAGTGAATTTAGATTGGATGTAAGGAAGAAGTTCTTTACGATAAGGGTGGTAGAACACTGGAACGAGTTGACCAGGGAGGTAGTTGAGGCCCTATCCTTGGAGATATTCAAGGTGAGGCTTGACGAGGCTCTGAGCAACCTGCTCTAGTTGAGGATGTCCCTGCTCTCAGCAGGGAGGTTGGACTAGATGACCTCTGGAGGCCCCTTCCAACCCAGACATTTCTATGATTCTATGATTTGCCAAAGGTCTTTCCTGTTACATAAAGCCGATATGTGTAACTGAGGTACTAGGATAAATTATACTAATAAGTTAAATTCAGAAGAGAATTTTAGCACACTTATTCCATGCTCATACACTAATTCATTGACAAAAGGCTATTCAAAGCAGAATGTGGTATAACTGAAGACACTGAACTGCACATTAATGTATTGAATAGTATTGCCTTACAACCTCATTTCTACATGTGGAATTGTTCTGGAATACTTTTTGTTTGACAAAGTCACATCAGAGATTTTCCATAAGTAGACACGTATTGCAAATCCTCCCTCCAGGACCAGTTGCATTCTCCACTGTGGGAAGCTGTGAGAATAAAACTTCTATCATGATGATATTCTGTATCACAGGACTATAGCAATGTGGAAACCAGTATATTTAGGATGGATTTTGGACTGTTTAAATGATTTTCTTTCCCACTGACTAAGAAGCAGCTCTGATCCTTCTTCCAAGACTCACGGAGTCAAAGTGCAGCAGCTGTAATAGCTAAGTACACATTTACGAGGAAGAGAGTGAATATGTGCCCTGGTTATACTGCAGTTCAAATAAACTGCAAGAATACCTGGAATACTTAAAAAAAATGAAATGAAAGTCATATATTTAAACCTAAAAACATTCTTTAATAATAGAATTTATCCTTCTTATATTTTTGACACAAAAAATGGTCTTTTTAGCAACATTGTGCACGCTAGTTAGGTCTATTAGTAGCATGGGAAGAGTGCGTGAAGACTTCAGTCAACATTGAAGGTCTTGTGCTCATGTCAGTATTTGTCCTGTCTACTGAAAGAGAAAAAGAGGATATTTTTATAGGATGATAGACTATACTACCTCTTTCTGGCAAAGCTCAGGTGGAAGTAACCCTATAGCAGCAAGTGTCTACTTGAGGACTTGTAAAAAACCAAACGCTCTTCATACAGGTGTGTTCGCAGTTTGTTCTCTAATGCACCTGAAATATGGAAAAACAAGTGACTTGTACAATAGGGTGGAGGGCCTGTGTGGCAGCAATATCTTCTTGCACAGTGTCTGTCCCGGCTGAGGGCTCCCAACTGCTACATGGTTTGGGCTTTTCCAGATTTCAAAATACAAATCAGATATTAACAGCTAGACCATCAATTCTCTAAACTGTATTATGCAAGAAAAAGTATTTACCACTATGCAAACAGACAGCCAAATGGTTCTGACAGTCTCAGCTTGCACTCTGAGAGAAAAAACAATTCCCAGAGCAAAGTGATAGATGACAGAAGACCTG
Organism: Chloroceryle amazona; assembly: GCA_027560015.1. Taxonomy (NCBI): domain Eukaryota; kingdom Metazoa; phylum Chordata; class Aves; order Coraciiformes; family Cerylidae; genus Chloroceryle; species Chloroceryle amazona. The sequence goes on along the minus strand of JANHFX010005948.1, from coordinate 8,000 downwards.
ACATGTAAGGGCATCCCAAGAAGACAATCAAGGTAACCAAACTTCAAAAAAAGACAAATCTTACCGTCAAACAAAATACAGTAAGATGAAATATTGTAAGCTTAGATGTAAGAAATATAAATATGAAACATTGTAAATGCATCTTTAAGAAATGAAATCTTCATATTCAGAGAGGGCCCTCTAGTCTGTCTCTCAACAGTCTTCCTTTTCCTTTCTTCCATCCTGCCTCCCATTTCCCTCTTGAAAGAACAGTCTGGTTTGCATTTGTGTGTATCGTCACTTGAAGTTTTTATGGATCTGTCTCCCAGCCAAGGTTTCTGTTGGGCTGCCCGACTCTCAGCAGTGACTGCTCTCTTGATGATGACCTGGCATGAGTGAATTCACACAAAAAGAAAGAAACAAGTTGTCAATAAACTCAGAGAGCAGCACACATATTAGGGCACAGCAGAAAGTTAGTGCAGAATTAGATGTTAGAATGGGCAAGAAAGAAAAGAGGCAGATGACATGAGATGATCCATAAAAATGGTCCAAACAGTAGAAGATAAGTCATATCTGTCTGCTTAAAATGTGTAAGGGCAGAGGACTTTTATTTGAATGTTGTGGACATCTTGTGGTAATTGAAACGATCCTATTAAAAAAGCCTGTCTTGTCAAGATACACAGATTGTGTGTTTTACTCAGCTTGCTCATTAGTGATAGTACTAAAAGAGGACTCTGAAACTAGATGGAAAGAAGATACAGAAAAAATAAGGACAATATAGTGAAGATCCACAGGAATGACTGACTGAACAACTGAGTGCTGGATGAAACAAACTGTAAGAATATTTTCTTCTAGCTTGTAAAAGAGAAGAATAAGTGGTCACACCTGAGATATTTGTATGGAAAACAGACATCTAAAAGGGAAAGGTTCTTGTTATACTTGCAGTTTCATTGTTTGCAAATTGGGCGAAATGAGACAAGTTTAGACTCTGGGTTGCAAAATTTTAACTGTGATGATAACCTATCATTGGAATTAAAATAACCATTAGTGGAATTATCACTAAAGGCTACAGTTTTACTTTAGTGATAGCCTTTAGTGATAATTCCACTAATGGTTACAGTAAAACTGTAGACCTTGTAGTTAATGGTAACTCTTCAACTACTTTTATTTTCTGAAGGAAATAAAATGTCGTCCAGGCAGGGATTAGTTTAAGGAACTCCCTGATTGGTATTGTGGAGGTAATCACATCAGCCTTCTGTCTCTGAATCCATGGAGATAAACCATCATCTGATTAGCTACAAAACTTCAAAATTATTTGACTATTGGAGACTGTAGGACACTCTAATCTGCATTTAGCATTTCAAACTCTGTGAGAGCTGGAAAACACTGACTCATGTTTCTGTTCTGGTGAGGCTCATCATCAGTCCATTTGGGTAATTAGGCATTATTTGAGTAATCAGGTATTATTCTGGTAGTTAGATTTGAGTGGGTTGTTCATTTAGCCATATATGTTTGCATAATAAAATTGAAAATTGTTTAATTTATTCCTTGATCTTTTTGTGAAAATCCAAAATTTGAGAAAAATCCATTTTTGGCCAGTTTTGCTAATTCATTAATTTAATTAATCAAAATATATATATATATAAAAAATCAAATGCTGACTTCTGCAGAACTTTATTTCAGTGTTGGTGCAAGATCACATTTAGCCTTCTTTTTGAACCTGATTCATGGCCCACTGAAATTTATAGAGACCATTCATTAACTATAATGAGCTTTGAAATGGGTCCCTTGTGAAACAGACTGCTCAGGAGGGAACAGATACAATCATCTTTAGATTTTTAAACCATACAGTTGAACCTAAATTTTTTTAATTCATGTCAAAGTGTGCTGACTTAGAAGAAGAGGTAATTGCAACAGTTAAATGCATTTACCTACCAACTTTTATTGATTGCTTCTCTATGATTTCTCCCCTGCTAACAGTTGCATAAATGGAATTCTGCAAGAGTTTGCCCTGGTTGTGTTATATTCAATATTTTCATTAATGACTAAGAGGGGAAAAAGGGTATGCTTATTAAATTTCTAGAAAATGTCAAGCTGAGAAAGACTGGATGCTACAGGACAGGATTAGAATTCAAAATGACCTTGATGAACAAGATAAATTGTTTGAAAAAATTGGGTGATATTCAACAGGGACATGCTCTAGGAACTAAACTCAGTGGGGAATGGCCAGTTGCACAAGCACAGGCTGCAGGCTAACCATGATAACTGAGTAAGTGACATTTTTTATTTATTTTTTTTTTTTTTATGGAAAGGAAGATATGGTTTTATGGTTGAATGAAATCTTGACACAAGTCAATGATGTCATGCTGTTGTATAACACCCTCCTGAGATATGCTAGGCAGGAATATGGATTACAAAACATGGCAAATAAAATCCTGCTCAGCAATGAGGATGCCTCAGATGGAGTGTGCTACCTGGCTTTGGGCAAAAGACTTTGTGTAGGTTCAGTGCCAGCTGGAAAATGTCCAGCAGATAACAGTAATGATGATAAGCAAAGATGATTTAGTCTAGATATCAGAGCAAAATAGTGTTTTCAACTTAAAAGAGAGTAAAGCAGAGATTGCTGATGGTTAGGCACTGTCAGCATTGAAAAACTTAAAGAACTGTTTCAACAAACATCTTTTGTGAATGACACTGGGGTAGGTGATACTACCTTGAGGAATACAAGGTGACCTTGCTAAAAGTCACCTTTCTCACACCTGTGAGTTTTATATTTGTCCAAACTCATGTTAAAAAAAAGAAAAAGGATCTATTTCTATGCAGAAAGTCTGCCTGGTCTGGTCTTTTCCTGCCTGATGTAAAAGGTTGCCTGTTGCTTCAGCCCCACTGTGACTATCAGGCTGGGAGCCCTGCTGTTGCCCAGCTGTCAGGGCTTGCTTTTATTACTACACTTACTGGAAGGCTTCACACTTCTTGGTGACTATTGCAGGGTTTTTTTTTGCAAAGAGTACTGCAGCTCCACTGGCCAAAGAAGACTAGCCTTTTGGTTTATTTGCAGGTTTGACTCATTTTGTGTCTTGAATTGATGCCCCATTTTCACCTTAAGACCTGATTTCTTTTGATCTAGTTACACAATATGAGTGATGAATATAAGATAAAATTGCATTCAGTATCATCTTTGCACAAAATGGCATTAGCTTCTTTGCCTACATTGCCATTATCTTGAATAACACAGTTTTGTGACTGTAATGGAAAAAATGAAGCTCATTATATTCAGCAATTTTTTTTTCAGTTGATTCTTGACAATTGAGATGAGTACTAGTATTGAGGTACACTGTTAGAGACTGTATCATATTCTTATATATTTCAGTCTAAATTTAGGGAAATGTTATTCATTAAGTTTTCTTTGTATCTGAGATAAAAAATATAAGATTCAGATTTAATAGGTTTGACTCAGGATGCCTGAATATTTTTTTGCGTATGGAAAATACTCTTGACAAATTTTCTGTATTTTTTTAATTTCAAATGCTAATACATGTAAATATCTTCATTCTTCTATTTTAAAGCAATATGAAACAAAGGCACTTAACTCTATTTTATGCATTATTCTTTCATGTACTGTGTATCTATCCTTACCTGAGAAAGTTGAAGGTCTGCTTTAGGCACTCCAACTGCAAGTCTAATAAGTTCTTTCAGGGAGATTGGCCTGTGTTTATTCTAGGCTTTGCATACCATAGTGTGAATTAGTTATGTTCAGTAAACGCTTTTAGAAGGTATATCTGCCCTGAACTCAGAAATAGGCCATGTCTGGCATATACTGTTTAGAAGCACCTCAGGTATCATTACTTATGTATTTCAGCAAAGCTTATCCTTCATTAAAAAGATGCATAGATTATTTAGTCATAAAAGTTTTAAAGATCCTTAGTGCTTTGACAAATTTGAAAATGCATTTTAAATTTCCTAAACCCATGATTGAGTTACATTGATCAATAATAAAGCACTACCACCCCTTCCCCCATGTAACTTCAATAATACCATGGGTCACACAATAAATGAAAACAAAAACTTGTTTTACAATTCATTGCTAAAGTCGTGATCTATATTGAACTGTTGGTGAATCCCTTGGTGCACTGAAAGATTTAACATTACAAGAGATTGAAACTTCAGCACTTATGCAGCCTATTTTTCAGACAATTTATCTGGTTTGTCAAGCATACATGTTTTATTAACTCTTCTTAAACTCTTGCTGTATGCTTGGCAGCTGAGGGAGTATCTCTGAGGGAGTCAGTAGTCTTCTATTACAGCTTGAGATTTCCTGTTTTGTGCATCTGACTCTGGAGGATACTTCACCACAGACAGTGAACTGAGGTTTCTTCAAAAAAATAAGCAGAAGGAAACTCTTAAGAAAACCATGAAACTTTGATGTTGTTTTAGGCTGGAAATTGATAAAAATGGTAAGAAACCTCTTTCACTTTACAATTGTCCTTTAAAGAAAACCAATTTAGCCTTAAGGTAGTGCACCTACACTTAGTCCATGTTACCACAATGTGTGCCAACCACATTATCACATTATAATTTACCTACAAAAGTGAGGAAGAAAATACAAACATTAGTCGCAAACATCAATCTTCTCTGCATTTTTTTTTTTTTATCATATTTACTCCTTATTAGCATTTTTATATATGTTGGTCTTAAGGCACTTTACAGGTAGAGGTAGGTAGTAGCAATACAGATTTACAAAAAGAGAAATTGAGGCATAGGAAGCAAATATTTAGCATGTCCACGGATAGACTATTCATGAACAGAATACAAACCTCTTAAAGGGATCTGTAGCAGTTTAACTTGGGACTGGAATGGTTATAGGATGAAATACTTACTTAAATTTGAGCTAGGCTTGAGCTAGGAGATCTTACTTCGTTTAATTTGAGCTTCCAGATCAGGTCCATCACTACAGTCCTTAACACCAAGAGTTCAGTTTAATGATTTAAACTACCTCTTACAAAAATTAACATAAAAACTAGAACAACATTTTAAGATCATACAGCTAATTAATTAAATCTGTCACTGTTAGCTCCAAGGGAGTCTGCTCAATTGCATATTTTATGGAGTAGGAAAAGAGAGGGTAAGCACTTGAGTAAAAAGCTGAAAAATTATCTGCAGCCCATATTCATATTCATCTCAATATAAAAATTGTGTATTTATTCTCTGGAGGCAAGATCAGGTTAAAAGACTCCTAGTTCTAAATAGGACTTACATACTAGGAAAAAAAAAGAGGCTGTAAAACCATCAGGTCAGGCAACATCCTTTTGATACTAGCTGCTCTTTTTTTTTCATTCCCTCCTGACAGCTCATTTCTAAAGACGACCTCAAGCTACTGATGTTTTATGGCAGTGTTCGTGCATTTGCTAAATTAAAATATGTTTCATGTCTTGCTATCACTGCTGGTGTATTCTTATTATTTCTTCAACAGTAACAACAACAATAATAACTGTGCTCAGTGCTGGCGATGGTTGGTAAGTGATTGTAATACTAGTCCTTCCGTTCTGGCCACCGGTGAGAGCTTGTTCCACCACTTGAAGAAAAATAAGAAAGCTATAATATGTCTTCATGGTCAGGTGAGAAGCGAAATGGGTTTGAAAGCCTCTGAAAAACTGCTCTGAACACACAAATTTTGGCAAATCAAGACTGATAAATTCTATTTCTGCAAGTCTGCAAAATATCTCTGTGTAACATCTCTGTCACTGACTAGATAAGGAAACTGTGATTTTTTTACATCTGCTTCACTAGAGAGATTGCATCCATTCAGAACCTGAGTTTAATGCCTCTCAAATGGTAACTCTTTGCTGGCAAAATCTGTCAGCACCCTTCCACCACGGGGTTGGAGAGCGCACAGGCTTCTTTGTGAAGTTGAGTCTAAAAGGCCAAATCAGTTGAATTTGGTTCAAATGGCTGATGTCTAAGCAAATAAAATGGAGATGTGCATAGCATTGAGAGGGCACAAAGTGATACCAAACTAGGTGATGATAGTCCTTTGTATGTTAGGGTATATTGTAAAGTAACAAACAGACCCCTTTAGACCATTAGAGTTAAGCAACTGTGTCATCTCTGTGCTGCAAATTCATCCTCTTATGAATACCAGGCCTGAATTTTCCTGCTACAGGCAAGACCTGAAGGGTTTGTCTATCTGGAGAAATTTACTGCCAGAATTATAACTGCTTTCACAAATACATTTATTCCTTCCATCCCCATGGAAGTATAGTTATGCTGGTAGATTTTTGAATTTAGACAGGCCCAGACACCTCAAGAAACACAGTTAAATTAAATATTTCTCCTGCGGGAGTAGTATATATACATACTTTCATCAGACTTTGGTCATATCTACATACACAACAAACAAGTTTAAGAGACAGCTACCCACAGCTGGGTTACAATGAGTTTTTCTCCTGCCATATTCTGTCAGGAGTCATTCATCCTTTAAACCTCAACTGAGATTTGTGCAGCATGGATATATGTGACCTCGGACCAATTTTGCAAAACAAAAAGCCCTTAGAGGAAGGTCAACAAATCTCTTTGCTCCCAGAAAACCTAAGGCTATACTAGGAATAGTGTAGTTGTTCAAAGTGTAGGTTAAAACATGGGTAGTTAGCCACTGGGAGTTATTTTACCTCTTATGCAGGACTAGGACTAGAGGACTAGAGTCTGGTGGTAATCCCATAGTGCTGTTTTTGTAGTTTAGATGGATGTTGAAGAAATAGCTGTGTGGCTTTTTACACTACACAGGTACTGAGAGAGTAACATTAGACCAGCACAAGGAGTTGCATTAAAATGACTTTTTATATCTCACTTACTTCTAAATATATTCTCAGGTGTGACAAATAATCTCACTGAAAGCCACGGGAATTTTTTTCCTTAATAAATTTTGGTAAAAATATAAGAAGGTATATGAAGTACACATATGCCCACGTGTCATAGGGAAGTATAAATAAAGTGAAACTCAATGTGAATTTAGGGAATAAGTATCTTGGCTAGAACAGGGCTGTCCATCCAGGGATAATTTTTCAAATATCACAGATTTTAATACTTATCTTAGTTCAAACAAACAAAATCAAAATACTCAGAAACCCAACAAAATTCCAGCAGTCTCCCCTCATGTATTCTGAAATAAATTTGAGCTTGTACAATAAGATTTGTACCCAAGATTTATTCAGATCATTGTAACGTCACTGGATAGTGGATGTGTCCAGATAAATTCTAAAACATAAAGAAAAATATTACTGTGAAAGAAGGTAATGAAATAGCTACTCATTTTAAAATGACAGTTAACAGGCTTCAACAAAGTCTATGGTGGTTTTAAAAAATTCTGAGCACTTAGTTTCATCAGTTCATAATAACATCTTGGGCTTTTGTTTGCTTTTATCAGGATGGCTGTAATTTTCTTAATTCAAGGAAATTTGTAGAAAGGTGAAAAGACCGTAAGGAATTACCAGTTCAGGAAATATTTGCTCATTGTGTAAGACAAGCTAGACATCTGGTGAAGTTAAACACAAAATTACAATATAGTAGACTAAAAGAAAGTCCAGAGGTTTAAAAACTAAAAGATTAAAAGCCAAAAAGGAAGCACAAGCAAACTCAGGAAACTGATTTCAAACTGAAACATAAAACTTACACCAAGGCTCTGCATTTGCCCTGCAGAATATTAGCTGAACAATTATCTGAGTAAATAGCTGAGGTAATAACCCAACATAGCTGTTTACTCTGGGGTAGGAGAAGAAAGTTAAGGACCAGGTGTTATTGAATTTGTACTTCCACTCTGGCAAGGGCACTAATTTGAGTTTCCATATAGAATATCCACACAGGATCAAATCATCCCCGTTGGTCTTTCCCCTTTTCTTGTAGATTGCTAAGCAACTTGATATATTTTTATATAGGGCCACAAGAACTCTCTTTCTTTTCTTTTCTTTTCTTTTTTTTCTTTTCTTTTCTTTTCTTTTCTTTTCTTTTCTTTTCTTTTCTTTTCTTTT
>JANHFX010005946.1:47653-58828 GCA_027560015.1 Chloroceryle amazona | reverse complement strand
TGCTCTGGAGACTTTCCAGCCCCCCCTGGATCTGTTGCTGTGTGGGCTGCCCTGGGTGCCCCTGCTCTGGCAGGGGGTTGGACTCCGATCTCCAGAGGTCCCTTCCAGCCCCCACCATTCTATAAGTCTGTGAAAAAGTGAAAAAAATGAATACGTAATGACTCAAGCTAAGCGAGTGTTATGTGAAAGTCTGATATTCAATCTAATGAGTCATTTCCAAAGTTATACTTTACTAAGCTCTCACTTACAGTTGCATACTGAAGAATGAATGATATTCAGTATGAATAGTGCCATTTAATTTCATTTTCATGAAGTTAGATTTTCTTCCCTCCAGACCCTGCCTGCAGCTCTAAGAGCCCTAAAAGGAAAGGCAGCGCGGCACTGCCTGGCGCAGGAGTTGGGCCTGCACGTTAAACAAAACCGAGCGATACTGGACCATCAGCAGTTTGACTACATTGTGCGAATGATGAACTGTGCTTTGCAGGTACAGAATGTGAAGGTTTTGTTCTCTGATTGTTTCGTTATGATAAGCAAATACTTTAGAGTGATGGAAAGAAGCAAAAGAATTAAATCACAGGACCATGTACTACGATGATGTAGCAGATACTATTTGAGAGGGCATTTAAGATACTTTGTTGTTGAAATGATAAAGGACAAAATGCTCAGGTCTATGCAATATGAAAAACAGAAAGAAAACTGTTCCTGATATTAATAATTCAGTAAGTGTTGAAGTGATTCATCTGAATGGCTTGAAGTACTTTTTTAATGAATGGCTGTTAGGTTTTCCAGGGCATTTTCAGCTCTTAGCTCCTGAGATGTTTACCATCCCCTGCTCAGTTAAAAAAAACCCAACAAACAAACAACTGTTTGTCCTCTTTGTCATCACAAGCATTAAGGTAGCTCAGGAAGGTGGTGTCCTTTCTGGTTCAGTGGTTTGTGGTGGTACTTCGACTTGTCACAGTTACATCTTAGCTCACCGGAGACTCACTGAAGGTGTTTGCAGCTCATCTTCTAAGTTATTCTACTCACAAATAAATAATTTTATGCTGAGTAGACATCAACATACGGTGGCAACTACCTGTAAGAGTAAAATATGCAGATGACTTCTTTTGACTTTCATTGGAATAACAGTTCCATTGCAGCTTGTTTGCAATTCATTGTCGCATATTTTAAAGGCACCGGTGTTTCCAGTCTGGTACCTGAGAATGTAGTAGTATGATTTGTTAGTTTGTAATGTGATCACATTTGGTTATAATTTGACTCTTGTTGCCCCTGCTCTTTGTTCGACTTTATTATTTGGAACAATGTGTAAACTGTGACATTTTGGAGCTTGACCGTATCAGCTGAAGAAAAAAATACATCTTACTTAACTTTGCCCTTGAGCAAGTCAACATTTTACTGTGGAGATGTGAGTTCTGTTAGCTGCAGGTCATAAGACCAAGTAATTTAAACAGTGTCTGTTAGAAAGATAAAAAAATCTAATATAAGAGTTGCGGTCTTCACTGGAGATATATTCAGGCTTTAGGAAATGCCACATTAATGATGATGGAGTTTTGGGGGAGAGTTGCAGTGTTACTTTAAGAACTCAGTGAACTCTTGGAATTGCAGAAACTTTGTTGTACCACTAAATGTCTTGTCATGTTTTTCTGTTAAGTTTTTTCAAGTTCCCCTTGTCTTCTTTAAGATAAAATGTAAGATATTGCTGTAGCCAGGAGGTATATAGCACCTGATACAGGAGCTGAGAGGAAGGGAAGGCCCAGAGCATAGTTGATAGGCTGGGAAGAGCTCTGGCTCTCTGCTGTCCATGCTGGGTTGAGCTGGGATGGGTGTGCAGCAAGGCCCAGCCTCAGTTTTCCCTGGGAAGTACCAGTCTCTGACAGCTCACTTGCTCAAGCAGATAGGAGATCTGATGCTCCCCACCCACCAAACCTCTGCTACTGATTGTGTGAATTGTTGCAAGCTCTGTGTATTTCAAGACATACACAGGTTGGCCGTTACAGAGCAGTGTCTTTTGGACAAGAAAGCATATTGTTGGCAAGTACCAAACTCTTTGTCTTACGGGGAGCGGCGGCACGGGTTACAAAACTGGGCACATCACGTTCTGCAAGTTTATTGCAGATCCCTCCATTCCTAGTGAGAAAGACTCCTGGTTGGTTAGGATCAGTTTTTTTCTTGTAATGAAAACTCTTGGTTTAGGGAGTCCATGACAACAAAGGTCAGATGGTTTCTCAGAGCTGCTGTATACTCGTTCTGTAGATGAAGAGCAGTACACCAGCTGAATGCTAGGAATCCCACCTCGTATGTTGTTGCTGGTCTCATATCTACTGCGACCTGTCTGTGACCACAGTGCTTGAGTAAGGAGGAGGAATAAAATATTCATACCATTGCTTCCAAGTTAATATCTGGTTTACGTTGAAAGAAAATTCAGCATGCAAAATTAAAAACAATGGCCTTCTATAAATAATTTTATTTTTCTTCTGCAAATAATTTGTGTATTATTCTGCCGCCAGGTAATGTTTAAAAATTGTCAGGCAGTTCTCAGAATTCAGAGGTTTGTGAATACTGTCCAATAACAAGAAAGATTTTATTACTCCTGAGAGAAAATCAGCCATGTGTGCGTGTCATATGATTCAAATTCTTGGCAATATTAATGTTAAATGAACTAGCTTTTCTCATATTTTACGTTGAAAACTATGTTGCTAAATGTCTTTATTTTTGAGGATTATAGTAGGCTTCTCTCCTTTTGGACTTTGATTTCATGGCATGCATTTTGTTACTCAGTTTGACTTGTGTTTCTGGAAGTGGAGGCTCTTGGAAGTAATGTTTGAAAAATAGCAGTACCTTAAAATATTTTAAGGTATTGTAAAACATAAAAAATATATCATGAAGAGAATTCGTAGGAATTTAACAGGGCCACACTTAATTCTGTTAACTCACCAGTTACTAACAGTTTGACCTTTTCCATCCTTTTAGACATAATCATGGTATTATTTTGGTGAAGGGAAGGAGATTCCAGGGTTTAAGGCTTGGACTTGAAACTTCCAAATTCCATATTTAACTGCATTTTTATTTTTTTTTTTGTCTTAATGAGCACATAATATAGTTTCTCAGGTCCATAGTTTATTACCCAAAAGGTAGAAATAACAGTTTCTTCATCCTGCTGACTTTTCAGGGGTTCACCTGAAATGTCACGTTCTGGACTTAGTAACAGAAGCTGCTATTTCTGTATTTTTCTAATGATGTTTCTTTCCCAGGAAATTGCAAGATAGGAGAATAGCATTGGACATGGCTGAACTGATGGTGCTCACAGCATCTCGCTAGCAAAAAGTGTAGTGCACTGTAAAATGAAGTACCTTGTAAAAGATTGTATTGCTGATTTGGTTTTGTTTTTCTTTTGGTTTTGTTCTTGTTGGTTTTTTTTTCCTTTCATTGCTCTAATAAGCAAATGTATGGAATAATGGGATATGTTATACTCATCTGACCTCTTTGGATGGCTGCATGGTACAGGAAAAAAACCTGTTCAAAGGCATCTTTTTATGAAATCCAGAAAATAGTTGTTTTCTTTGTGGGATTGCCCATATATGAATGTATTTGCAAAGCAGGTATATGTGTGCTGCTGTCAGTCAGCTCTGCAGGCATGTTAGCTTTGTTATTGCTGCTAGAAGACCAGCCTGCAGTTACCTACTCTGCAGGTATCAAGGGAGATGACCAGCTTGACACAGCAGTAGCTGTTCTTTGCTGGGACAGCACTCCCCCTGTGGATGTGGCAGCATCCAAGTAACTCCTTTTTGCATCATTTAGGGAGATTTGTTTGTGCAGTGGTCTCCAGAGATGTGTCTGACTGGTTCTGCATGTCCAGGCACCAAGGTGGTTGTCTCAAGCTGTGTTAAACTGCCTCTCTGGTTTTAGTGAGGAATTTCTTTGATGACCAGGCAGCAGAAAACGATGGCTGCTGCTTTTCACTCTGGCACTGTGCCAGCGGAGGTGTTCAGGAATGAGCTCATGTGTGGCCAGGCACTTGCTGAATTGCTGTTTCCTTGCAGAATTCCAAGGCCTTACTTATGGTAATCTGAAAGTGTTTGTGACTTCTGCTTGGACATAACCCTCATAACTATTGTGCGAGACTGTTAAAGAAAGGAAAAGAGAAGGATTAGCAGTAATGAGAGTCCCATAATGTGCTGTCCATACCTACCTCTGCCTTCAGGCTCCCTCGCTCTCAGCTTCTCACCAAAACACCTTGTGTTCACACACCTCCCCCTCCTCTCAGTGTATACACGTGCATACATGAGACACAAGGGTGATGTGGCTATGTCTGCTACGTAGAAAAAATATGTGTATGTACATATATACATAAATATAAACTTGGCAGTAATGTAGAAGTTAAAATAATACTGAAGTCCTGCTATGATCAGAGTGTAAATGAACGTGCATCTCAAACATACGGGCTCTGGTTGCAGGAATGCCCCAGGTCTCTTCCTGCAGACCTGAAAAGGGATCAAAAATGCCAGAATAAAAATGCGATAGTGTCCTCTTTTCTGCTGATATAACTTGCCAGAGGTACAACTTGTTTTCTGGGCTGCTGGGTGTGGAGATATTGATTATGCTTTCAATCATGTTTCTGTGCAATTACCAGAGTAGGATTCAACCTTCTTTTTAGGGGCTGTGCTTAGTATTTTATTACAAATACCAAGTGACAGTGGGGTACTGGTTTTAACACGAGAAGCAGCAGAAATATCGGTGAGCAGCCTCCCCACCAGCTCCTCTGGCTGGTGCTGCAGCTTTGGGGCTTTCAGTGGGGTTCTGGCCAGGGCCGAGGCCGGCTGTGTCTGGCCGAGGCCAGCTGAGACCGGCCCAGGCCTGCCCACAGGCCCTGCTGCCCACAGGCCCTGCTGCCCACAGGCCCTGCTGCCCACAGCCTCAGTCACGCCCTCAGAGGGTGCAGTGCAACCGCAAGGCCCTTGAAGCAGAACAGCGGCCACAAAACCAGGTTATGTTAAGAGCTGTGGTGATCTTGAAGGGGTTTTAGCAGATTTGACTTGGCATTTACATAGTAATGTAGATATTTTTAAGAAAAATAGAGGGTATAATCAAACTGCAGACACAACCTGTCTGTGTCTGGGTGACATCGATTTCAGTCAGGTTGTATTGCTCTTCCAGGTAAATAAATAAAGACTTTGTAGCCTTTTATACACTCAGATAAGCACTAGAGCTTCAGACACTGAACGAGGGTGTCACACCAAGTCGGCCCTGGCAGGGATAAGGAGAGTGGTTACCCCCCGCCCCAACCCCATCCCAGTTGGGTCCCTCAGAGGTTTGTCAGCTCGAGCAGCTTTAACGAAGGTCTCTTGTTGTTGGCCTGTGTCCCATCCTCCTGGGTTTGCTGTTAGCACAGGGCACGCTCACATGTGCTGGTGTACACGTAGGTATCTGTCCTGGTTTCTTACTGAAACCATGTAGCTTCTTGGAGCGTTGACGTGGGAGGCTCTGACTGCTCTGAAGTGTTCATTACTGTTAATTGCGGCCTTGTGGTTGCCAAGTGTTCCTAATAATTCTGTGTTCTAAATATTTTTGGTCATCTTGATGAAAAGCAGACATGCGCTTGTATGCTACTCACTGCTGTAAATAAAACAAGTCTGGTTTAGGAATTCCGTTCTACTGCTGTGTAGTTGCTCTCTAGCCCGCCTGTGGAAGAGGTGGACTGATGAAAGGTAGTAAAAACAAACAAAAAAAAAGGGCATTTGATGTTGGGAAGAATAGGCATTTTGCTAATAGGGTAAGTTATGTGAAATCAGTGACTTCTGGTTTTTACAAGTCTTGTATCTAATAAAAGATGAAAGGAACACATGGAATTTTGGTTTTATTTTAAATTTTACGTTTGTATAAAATGCGTATTTCGGTCCAGGTACGTAATTCCACGTGGATCTGTGTATAACAATGTTAGGTTTGTGTACATGAGCTTAATCTGTAGCAAGTGTCATTTTAGATATACAGTAAGTAACAAAAGAAACAATATCAATGTACTGTACCCCTGCAGTGAACGTACTTCTGTGACCATCCCATATGCACCTGTGTTTAGCTTTAGTGCAGTCTTTTATTACTAAAATGAAGTGGAATGTCACACATAGTCTTGCTGGAGTCTGATGGCCACTTCAATTAGCTGTTAAACAGTTACCAGTTACTGAGCACTGGAGTGCCCCTCTGCTCCACCAGCAAGGGGTGTGCTCCCTTGGTCACTGATAGGACTTGAAGAAACATGCTGTATAGAAGTTTGGTTCGTTGTTTCTGTAAGGAACTTTATAAAGTTGTCTGGTTCAAAATGTTGGGGGTTTTTTGCAGGAATTTGCATAAAAGGTGCCAGTGGGTGGCTGTAAGATCATCAGTTATTTTTTCACATACGGTCCTTTCTAAACCAGAAAGAACACTGAAATATATTCAAGGACTTCTAATCATCTGGTTGCTATAATGTTTATATAACCTTTGGTTTAAACAGTCAAAATCTTGGCAGCTTGTATTCAAAAATTGAAGTGTGATGTTGATATAAATACCATAAAACTCAGGCCAGTTCTGGATTTTGTCAGTATTTTGCGTAAACTTTTACAAATGCATTAATATTACAAAAAATAGTGAACACACGTGGCATCTTAGAAGTAATTTTAGGGAAAAAAATAAGGTCAATAATTTAAAGAAAAAAGTGCAAGAATTGATTTCTTTACAGTGATAGACACCTCTACTGTTACATAAACAGAGTGTGAAGTTACAGAACAAAACCAGAAAATAGAGGTGTAAACCAAAGAACATTTAACAATCTACATATGTTGTTAAAAATTCTTGCAGCTGTTGACAATCATTTTCAATATTATAGCCCAGATTTATGACTTACATGAATTGTTTCTTAGGACGCAGGGGGAAAGTGCCATGTAATCATGCTAGGGTGAAAATTGCTTCTGGTTAATTCCTTCATGTACCCAGGTAGGGGGGCAGGATGTGGTATCTAGTCATCCAACAAAGTATTTTAAAATAATTTCATCTAAAGTCCGTAGATAAACAACCAACCAAAGGAAAACTCACCGGCCCCCTTCCCTGCCTCTTCTCCCAATTCTTTAAATTAAATTCCAAAACTCCACTTGGGAGCTAGGAAGTAAAATTTAAATTCCATATTTACCAGTCAAATATACCACAGATTACAAATAGACTTAATTTTCTGTCTGGGTTTTTTGACTTTTGAGGAAAAAACCAAAGGAAAATAGTTCCTCTGTCACTTGAACACTTTGTCAAACCTTTCCTTTCAATGGTAATTGATTGAACGTTGCCTATAGAGAATCCAAATCCTGAGTTATACCTAAATAAACTGCATACAGTTGGCATACAGTATTCTCATTTCATTCCAGGAGCATGGAATGAAATATATTACTGGATCATCTCTTGCTCTAACTGTTGTAATGATAATAAACTTAAAATCATAATTAGAAACTTCATCATTTTCCTTACCTGCATTCTGATATTCTGTCCACCTCTGAACCATGGGCATCTGAGTTTTATGTATTATGCATTCCTTCAACAGAACTGATGATTTTAATTCTCAACGAGGTTTTTTTGTTTCACTTTTAATACCTCAGTGTAATTGGTAGTATATATTTTCTTCTACTTTGAAGTTCTCAAGAAATTAGCTTCCATGAATATGGATGCTCTGATATTTTCCACTTGCCCAAGAAGATGAGCATTAGGACAGTCTAGATTCACAGATGGCACAAAGTATGATGCCACCCACAACATGTTTCTTGTTTACTGCCTCCCCTATGTGCAAGCAGAAGCTGGGGTTCACAACCTTAAACTAAGTCGACTCTTAACTGTATTTTTTTTTTCCTTGGAAGAGAGGCAAAAGTTGTTGTTCTGGATGGTTTTTCTTCGTAAGAAGGGAAATACAGGCAACAGCCAGTGGTCTAAAACAGTGTTTAATTTATTGTGTTGAGGCCAAATCCAAGATTCTAGACTATTGATTTCATTGGAATGTAGCCTGTTATTTATATATAAAATTAAAAGGTATAATTGCTTTGTGAAAAAAATTTGAAGGAAAATATTTATTTTAATGGACTATTTTGGAGCCTTGCCTTTGTCATTGGGGAATAGCTGAAATACTAACCATATGTAGTTCTGTTTAAAAGCCACAGGCCACAACTACAGTTATGTTAACACATTTTGTTACTCAGCCTCTGAATTGCACGTGTAAGAAAGTCACAGACTTTAATCCTGACTTGATTATTATAGATGGCTGTTATCTTCCCAATCCCCTGTCCACTTAGCTTCCACCCCTACAGAGCTAGTCACCACGTACAACATTTCTGTGAAGAAAACCCAACTGATGGTAGGCTTAGGGTTTCTTGGTTCCTTTTATAGTTCTCAGGTGTAGTCAGTAGACCAGCAGTGCTGCATGGATCAAAACATGAGAACCATAACTACAGAGAGAATCTAAACCAGGATGCTGAGAGGTATTCTGAGAATCACTTCTCTAATTTTCCATATTTCAGCTAAAGTTTAGCAAAGGGACTCGGACTGCCACATGCATTTTACACACATTCATTGCAAAGAACTGCTGCAGGATAATTAGATCTAAAAGTACCGTATAACAAAGATTTGAATTCTGTCAGTCTTTCATTTCTGATTTCAAAGTGGAGATACAGCCTGCCTATGAAAACACTAGGCAGAATTCATCAACTTAAAATGTATCCATCAAACCATAATCAACAATAATTATATATTAGTGAAAAATGAATTTATAGAAAGGTGAAAGATCTTACCTGGAATCTGCTCGGAGTACCATTAGGGTGTTCATTCCTGGCTTCAAATCTGGGGGCATTGTGTGCTTGAAAGAACAGCTATACTAAAATATATGAGCATTCAGATTATCTCTTTCATGCAAACACTTAACTTTCTTCAATAACCTACTTGAAATTCATCTCATCTGAGATCACCTAGGAGAAATGAAGACTGCAGGGGGAATTGCTGATTCTTGGATATGTTAAAAATTGTTTCTGCAGCCAGAAATTTTCAGAATATTTCGCAATCATTTTGGAGGTTACACGTTGCCCATCCAGGTTTTATTATCTCCATAAATACTGGTTTTGAGGAAGGGTATTAGGATCTGTTGAGGGGAGGGAAATGACTTTTTTCCTAAGTCAGTTCAGCTTGAACCAAGTAATGTTTAACAAATTTACCCAAGTCAACATATTTTCTCAGTGCACGTTGTTTCCATGACAGGCTGAAATTTTTTTTGTTTCATTCACTGATAGTACACGCTCTTGGGAGCACGAAGAGGAATAAAGATGCTTGCTGAGAGAGAAAGAAGTATTACAGGGAATGTCCTATGTTCCCTGTTACCCCTTAGTAAAGGGAATATGTTCCATATTTTCCATCTTAAAAAATTAAAATCTCCCACATCTATTCTTACTTAATGTTCAAAATTTGAAACGTAATTATGTACATGAAAGTTTTCTGGTCAGTTCAAAGAAGCTGACCTTAAAGGTCCTTGAGGGTGGAGTCTGTAATCTCCATAGTAGTGATAAAACATCTCTAGCTATGCAGGCAACAAGTCTAATAAGAAATAGATCATGAACAAATTAATTTTCAATGGAGTAATATTAAGTCATAATCTAAATAGTTTCAGAATTCTCCAATAAAAGTTTTCCTGAAGAAGACTTTAAAAAACTTTCTGAAAAGACTAAAACCAACATTTGATCATGAACTTGAATATCTAGTGCAGACCTTTAGCTTGTACCATGCACTGTAACACTTTTACCACAATTTTGTGTAAATATGTAACTTTTTGAGCAATAAAAGCTGAAGTGTTTATTCAAAAACTAATTTTGGTTAGCAATGTAGAGAAGACCTATAGTGGTTAGCATTCAAAATCCATGCTATTAAAACCCAGTGTTGATATATTTCTTTTCCTAGTCAACATGCAGCTTTCAGTTCAGAAGAAGTGTCCCTGGAAACAGCTAAAGCAACATTCTGTTTCTTGGTCTCCTTGTTACTCTTTTCTGTAGTCTTTTCGCTGTGTTTGGTAGGCTTGCTTTGGCAGTCATTTTTGAGCTAATATTTAACCTCTTGCTTTTATTTTATCATCACTGATTTATCCAACTTTTTTTTCCCCTCTCGTGCCAGACAACCGATTTTGCTAATTGTTATTACAAAATAGTTGAATCCCTTTACCTTTAGGAAATCATACGTCAGTAAAACACTTCTCTGGAAACCAGACATTTAGAAACTCTCTGCAATTCAACCAACAGCCGTTCCCTTATTTGAAGATTTCTTCACATCTGGATTTGAGACACTATTGGGTTATGGGACTTTTACATACTCAGAAATTGGTGCAGTACTGCAGACTCCACTATCCTCATCTAACAATGACCGGTATCACCTCGTAGATTCACTTTATCTTATTTCCATGATTACTGGTGTGCTAGTATCAGTTGGTAGGTAGTAAAACTTTTCTGAATACTATATCTTAATTAACTACCTGCTTGCCCAGATGAAGCAATCCTATTTTACGTATACGAAAGCTTCCATTCATATGGTGACCTTGCTTAAGTTCCCTACTGTTATGAGATAAGGTAATCCTTATGTTGTTATGTACTGGCTGTAGCGAAGCTGTTATGAAAAACCAGCAGAATAACAAAGCAATACAGAGTATATCTCTGTACGTAACTCGCTCAGGATGAAGATAAAAAATTTGAGTCTGACATTTAATGACAAGGTATTTTCTGGAGTTTTTAATCAAGATCAGATATGTAGCACCTCCATGTTATTGTTACAGCAGTGGTGTATTTTGGCTGACGCTTCACTGTCGTATTTAAGGTTGGAGAAACCCCCAGATATTTAAAAGGCAATGGTGAATTCTTTTCAATACTTGAGAAAATAGTTCGATAGTAG
Source organism: Chloroceryle amazona (assembly GCA_027560015.1). NCBI lineage: Eukaryota > Metazoa > Chordata > Aves > Coraciiformes > Cerylidae > Chloroceryle > Chloroceryle amazona. Next base: position 47,902 of record JANHFX010005946.1, on the reverse strand, counting down.
TACACCAGGTATTTGGTAAGCTTTATCAGAAAAAAAGTAAGACCCTTTTATCTTTGCATTCTTGTAATTTATGACATTTAAAATGTCTTGATGCAGCAATTGTGTCTACCTATTGGATATATACCTTTATTTAATACACAGATTTGATGTGTTAAGGTGGACACTGCTCTATAACATGCTACCTGATTGCACACAACCTATGTCCTTCAATGTCCCAAATTTGCTTTAAGTGTTCTTTTTCATGAACCA
>JANHFX010005946.1:13533-40937 GCA_027560015.1 Chloroceryle amazona | reverse complement strand
CAACAGGTAAAGACATTATTATATATAATGCAGCTGGATTCCTTTGCTTCGGGAGTCCAAATTAATTGCATACAATTTGGTTTGCCTGTAAAGTTGAGAAGCTAAGATTTCAGTGCAGCATCTCTGTTAACTGTGAGATTCTGTCTTGCGGCTACAAAGCAGATAAACAGTTAATTCCACTACTCTTAAAGCACCACAATTACACTTTAATCCCAAGATCATTTTACGTTTCTTGTCATATGCTGCAGAAGAAAAAAAAAATTAAAAATATTGATAATACTTCCATACGAGAAGTCCAGGGGGTACTGCTGACATAGAATATGTGGAGAATGTCATACTTGCAAGAAGGAATGGAAAAATAATCTACTGTGTGTTTATGTGGTGATGATATATTTCTTTGAGACATATGTTAGCTCTTGGAATATTGAACGCTCTCTAGGTGAAGATACATTGCTCAGTTTTTATAAAGATATTTGTATGTATATTTTGGGTCAAAGCCAAAACTCTTACAAATAATTTGAGCTCAGGGATTAAGTAGATAACCTGAAACAGCGAGGATGGATCATTTTATAACTGGTTATAAATAAGCATGTTCAGAAATCAGATGTATGTATTTCTTCGAAAACCGTTGAGCATTCCTAAGAGTCGTAAAGTCTCATTTTAAATGGGAAGGTTTTCTGATAAAGTGAAAAAGTACTAACAATATTTGTCATATTTTAACATTAAACAACAAATGCATGTGCTAAATTCCAAATGGGGGTTAAGGATATGGGCAATAATAGGAAACAGCCATTTAAGAAAGAGTGAGATGAATACAAATAACACCCTAACGCTCATCAGCATGACTGATCCTGTAATGCAGATTTTATATTCCTGTTACTGTGTTCTTCAGTGTTGGCAAAAAAAAGCCAATGGAAAAAAAAATCTAGTCACCTAAAAAAAAAAAAAAGTATCTTTTTTAACTCTTACTGAGTATTTTTTATTCTATGTTTTTTTAAAAAGTCTTAATAATTCAAGTAGTTTATTTTTAAAATACTAAGTTACATTCCAATTCTGGTTTCTTTTAAAAGACTTCCGGAATAAAATCACTATTTTCATCAGTGCGATTATTAGTTGATTTACTTTGGCATACCATTTTCAGCCTAGAGAGACACAAGTGACACACTTGACTGTTGAGTGAGACATTCTGAGTCTGTAAGGAGAGTGGCTTTTCATCTTCTTTTAAAGTTAACCTTGTGCCAAAGTTTTTCTGACATGGGAGCGAGAAAGCTGTTAATAAATCCCTGAAACAGGAAAAAAACCGAGCAATACCTATCTGGCAGAAACCAAGAGAAGATATGTGGCTGTACACACAGGTGCACAGACAAATATATGCAATCCTTAGCTGATATCAAGTGGCTAAAAAAGTGACCTTGTGCTTAGGAGGGTATCAGAGGGACTCCGCAAGGCAGAAATGAAATTGTAATGCCTAACATGGAAAGCTGGTTTGCTTACTCTCTTTCTATGGTTTTCTTGAAGGATTGTTCCTCTTCGGAAGAATATAGCATTGCTGCAGCTTTGCTACCCCTGATGACTGCTTTTTATAGGGTAAGTTTTTATTGAAAACCACTCCTGGTTTGTATTTTTCTACATTATGTACGTTATTAAAATGAAGAAAGCGATGGCAGGAGACACACGGCAGGTAGGAAGCTTTGTTCTAAACCTGATTGATCTCAGCAGGCTATTATGGACATCGCTCCAGAATTACATTTATTGATGTTCAGTGATGATGATTGTGATGTATTTACCCAGAATTAAATGCAGGCTTATATGATGAGTTAGAGAATTATCATTTAATTATAACTAGTCACCCAAAACAATGGAGAAGGATAATTTCTGATGTTACTATATAAAACCAGTTTATTGGAGTACTATTTTAATTTGTTTTGTCTGTGTAGTTAACAACTTTGGAGAATATTTAGAATGGCATGTTTTAACTGTATGTTTGCTTTCTTTTTCTTTCTTTGCATAGTATTTGATAGTGATGAAATACAGGATGATAGTAAATACAAAAATATAAATAATGCAAATTCTGTGAACAATTCTTTCAACGGCAGAACTGTAGTTTGGCTGTAGCTCTTTCAGTGTCCCAGTGCAGTCATGTTTTCCCCAATTCTGGTTAACTCAAGTGCCTCTTCTTAGGATGAGCAAATCTCAGGAGAAAAGAAGTTCAGAACATGGACTTGCTTGCAAAATTAAATCATCTTTGCTTTAATATTGTGATACATCCCAGGTTGGGAAGTATGTATTTGATCTTTGGTAGTTGGTATGTGGCGATACTGCAGAATAGTAGTGCTGTGACAGTCTAGCTAGGCATTGAGAACATGATAGAAATGAAGAAAAATAGAAGCTTCCATCCTTCAGATGGTCTATGAGACATTTATGGGTAGCCAGAAATAAAATGCAAAGAGATTCTATTTTTAACTGAATAGAAATTAAGATTTTGGAAACAGTAAGCTGAGATCACTGCTTTTTAATTTAAACTATGCATTCTAATTAAACAGTTTCTGTTTTAAACTAGAAAGAGATTTTGTGATGTAGTTTTTAAAAGAAAAAATGTTTATCAGTCATAGAACAAACACAGAAACATCTTCTGGAGGTGAGAGTGATTTTGACAAAGTCATAGGCATAGAAAGTTTCTTGAAATCTCCTACTTAAGTCTGTATTCACTACATATATAGAGCAGAAAATAGCATGTTTTCTCTTTTCTACTTGTTTGAAATGTGGGAAAAAAAAATATTTAAATGGGCTTTATTTTAGAGTTGTAGATAATATCCCAAGACTGCTTTCTGGAGTCTACAGAGAATTTTCATTCTCTTCTATCAGGTAGCATGCTGAGACATTAAATTTTTCAGTCCCAGCAAATAAACTCTAAAATCTCACCCTTCATTAGAAGTTCATCTTTTTCTATTCCTTCTGCATACTTGAGTAACAGAACCCCAAGTTGTTTGTGGTTTGTTGCTGCCACTAATACTTAATTTGAAGAAAGACCTAATGAGCTATAGAGATTTTCCATTTCCCTATTTTATTCTTGCTACTGCATTAATCCTCCCTTATGAAGAAAGACTTAGTTATGTTTTATCATCTGATTTTTAGCTCTAATAAAAATGGCCAAGGGAGTCCACATAGCTCTTTACCTTGAAAGGTACATCTTGGGGAGCTGTAGCAGTTTAGTTAGATTCCTCATTTGGCAAAGTGATCAAGTAGGAAGAACCAAAGAAAAAAGGGCAATAAAACCCCTACTATTTTGTGCGTGGAGCATCATGAGTGTTGAAATAAGCTTCAATAAGCTTAATTTCACAATCAAGGAGAGAAAAAAGTTGGATTGAATATACAGTATCATTAAGTCATTTCCTCTATAGCTTGTTTTTTCGGTAGGAGTACCAAAATCTCACACTATTTCTTCCACAAGAAGTTATCTGAATTCTTGTGTGTGAGAGCCTAGTCCCGTACTTACTCTTTAGCTCTAAAGAGATCCACTCAGGAAACCGGGAGTCCCCGGATGTAAGCAATGATGATTTTTTAATGTTCCAGACCTGAATTACAAATTCAAGTAACCTGACTGTTAACTTGCAAAAGCCAGCTGTTAATGCATAATAGAAAAAGAATTTTGTTTTTCCCAGATCTAATCCTCAGGTTCAGTGATGGCCCCCTTTGGTATGTCCCATTAGATACAGTCCTCTGGCAAAAGTACTTATTTTGGTATAAAACTATTCATACTAAACAAACACTGATGTGTTGTTCGGAACATAAGATCAGGAGACAAACTGCAACGATTAGTTAATATTAACAGTTGATGGTTCTGTTTGGAATTTGAGTGAAAATGAAAGTTTTTGGAGCATTTTTAAGCTTCTCTGGAGGTTTTCAAAATTGTGTCCTAGAGTGAGTATGTTCTACCTGGCACAAACCTGCGCAGGAGCAAGATTCTGAGTCAGTAGTTTTAAATTAAGACAAATGACTGTCATTTGTCCACCTCGTTACATCTCTATAACCCTTTGGAGGGATTCCTTCTCTGCAGTTACACTAATGTTCCTCTTCCCCTTTTTGGGGACAAATCATATCAAATCCTGCTGCTTTACTTCTCTCCCTTGAGCTTCCTTCTTTCTAGCCTATCAACAGTTCTCTTTTCACTGAAATCTTAGGTAGAATGGTTCAAGTTTTGTTACTTAACACAGCAAATTGCTGTTCTAACTGATAAGTCCAGAGGAATGTACAAACTAAAATAAAGGTCATTTGGGGAATTATTTGTTTTGTATTAAAATACCTTCAGGGAAAGTAGTATGTGTGCACTGTCAAACTATTTCATGGCCTTTTCTGCTCGGACGCTCATCAGTTCTATGTAATGACCACATGCAGTGTAGTTTGCACACACCCACTTGAAGCTGTTTCGTTTGTCTGTAGGCAGCACGCGGGTATTCCAGTACTGTTGGTTCAGTGTGCAAAACTGTCTTAACCTCTGCTCTAAGTGGGATTGTGTTTCCAAAAACTGGTGAAATAGATCCTGGCACTAGGTACTTGTTTTTATTGATGTTTCCATTATCAGAATACCGTGCTCAGTGCCAGCAGCCGATTAACTGTTATTTCACCTAGCGCTCTTGAAGCTGCACAGTGCTCTTTGTAGCCAGGAATAGACACACAGAGTGCAAATACTGAGTGTTTGAGGTGTATAAATAATGAGAAAGCTGTGTTCTCACGCTGAGTCCAGCACTCAAAAGCAAGAAGCTGAGGAGTAGGAGAAACATACTGCCAGAGGTGATGTTGGTAAGATTATGAAATGGTCTTCTCATGAAGCAGTCAGTGCTCGAATCTTGAGGTATTTTTAAATGTTCTCGGGAAAACAGTAAAAAATGTATAAAAAGGGACAAGCTTGCATGACCTAACAAGCCTCATCCTATTGTCTTTGCTTACTTAAAGATTAGTCTAAGGTATTTCTACATATATGTGATTAAAATATTCGCACCATCTCCCTGCGTACGGTGTGCTATCAGCTCTGGGATGGCTGGTGAAATTTCAGAATTCCAGCTCCTGAAGTCTGGTGAGTGATGTGTTATGAAACTTGATCAGGCAGGATTTGATCACACTAACTCATAGCTGGTGGGATTAAATTCATAGACAGGAAGTCAGGACTGGTTGCATATTTGTGGCCTGGAGAAATAATTGAATTTTTCTAGAGAAAATAGGCACAATGCTTTTTAAAAATTTTAAATATTGGTCATGAGCTGTTAGCAAAATGTGACTCATCAGTGACAGTGGACTTTGGTGTGTACTCTTAATGTCACAAAAACAAACACATCTTTTGCTTCTGGGTTAGAAAAAGGTTTTAGTTTACCATTAGTAATACTGTTGGAATTTTGTTTAAAATTGAAATAATATAAATAAAATGTATTTATACATGAAGATAAAAGAATTTTTCCATGTCTTGTTGGTGCGGATGACCCACGCTTATTTGGTATGCGGTCATTTTTTCTGTTTATAAAATAGAAATGGAGTATTCCCTGGTGCTGCAGAAAAGAGGCCTTTCTCTACATGAGGAGAATGGGCTAGGTGGAAAGAACTTACTTGAATCATATTTTCATTCCATTAACTCATCAAGGAAGACGGTTTGACAGTTGTATAACTGCCCTTGTCAAAGTCACAGGGTTTGGATGCTCTTGTTTCATTTACGCCTCTTTGCCAAGGTGGCGAGATGTCGTGGGGACTACGCTGCCTTTCTTGGAGGTTTAGTATGCAGCAAGAGTGGGGAGCAGTGGCAGGTACCACTTCACTGGTGTCCAGTGGTCAGGCTGAACTCACTCTCTTCCTCCTGCTGTTCCATGCCAAGTCGCGCTCAGTCCACTTCTCCATCTTCCCTCCATCTTCCCTCCCTTCTCGATTAAGGTGGTGGTTGGCAGTCTGACCAAACGTTCTTTCTTGCATCCCTCAACCATTGCAGAACCTGAACGTGCAGATTCTATTTTCTCACTTTGAAAGGACTTTTGTCAAAATTTTATCATTAAAGTTTTATGTTTAAACTGTGCTCCCATACCTTTCTAAGGATATTCTACCACATTACGTAGTCACTTGCAAATTTTTCTTGTTTGGCATTTGGAAGTGACAGTTCTAATCACCGGTGTTTGAAAAATGGAAGTGGATAATAAAAATATACTATTCTGAAAGCAAAGTTTGTTCTGTGTAGAAACGGCAAATAGACTTCCATATCTTATAGACAAGCATTTCCATAATGGCAGCGGCCACAGCAAGTAGTAGCTTTCAGAATCTCAAGTACTTCATTTAGATTTCCAAGTCAGTTGTTTTAATGGGTTGATGTACACTTGGGTAGTGCTGATCTATGCACGGCAAAAATAACCCAGTCTCCAGAGCAGGAGACTCCACAGCCTCTCTGGGCAGCCTGGGCCAGGCTCTGTCACCCTCACAGGGAAGAAGTTTCTCCTCATGCTGAGGTGGAACCTCCTGTGTTTCCCCCTTGTGACCATCACCTCTCGTCCTTCACAAGGTACAACTGAAAAGAGAGTGACCCCTTCTGCTGTGTGTTTTATTTCATGGCATAATCATAAAATGAAATTAATTTGAGTGTATACTTTCCTAGCTGAAATGAATTACCAAATTTCAGTAACAATTCTGACACACCTTCAGTGGGGGAAAACTTTTACTCCTTGAAATACCTAATTCAATGACCACTTCGGTATAGAGCCTGTTAGGTGTGGGAGGAATTCCCAGGTACAAGGATAAGAGCTTTCTCTGAGGATTAAGAGGTGGTACCAGAGAAATTTAGAGTAATTTATCATATTTTACCTTCTCACGCTTTTCCCAGAGACCCAATTCAGGGTTAATTGTGTAACAGAAGGATCATAATGTGAAATGTACTTTTTGTTGTATAGCATCAACTACAGTGTCAGAGAAGCTACCTAACGAAAGGCTGATGTGGAAATCTGTGATGATGGGTGAAGAGTTGATTCTGTTATGTCTTTGTCAGGCAAATTTTACACTTAGTATCAGTTGGAATAAGTGGAATATTCTCCAACTGTACTGTGGGAAACAGTGGAAAGTTTGGTGGAACATTTTTCTCTGTTACTTTGTAACAAATAATAATATATTGGTCTTTATTTTAGAATTTGCGTAATACCAGGAAATTGCATAAACTTATTGGATGACACAGTTAATTCTGAATAGCAAAATTAGTGGGGTTTTTTGCATTTATCACGAGTTAAGTACAGTTAGCTGTGATTGGCCCAAGTAATTCCCATGAACATCAGCAGGCTGTCAGCCTTCTATAAAGCTCAAAAGACTTTGAACGTGTTAGCTTTCTATACTGAAATACTGTCGTTCGTACATCTAGTCACTGTATTTCCTTCTAAACACTTCTGTCTTACTCTGGTGGGCTTGGCATGGAATCACTTCTACCTTAAAATCCTCCACTCTTGAATTGCTGGCTTTAATTTAGGAAACTCCCATCCTGAAAGACTTCCTTTATTGTTTTGGCAAGAATTTTTGTCTGCTTCCATTAATTTTCTTGTTGTATCTCTAATCTGCCTGTTCTGATACTATCTTAGTCTGTGGAAATGTTTTTGTGACTGAAGTTGTATTAAACAACATTATTTTTAATACTATATATATCTGTGTCTCCGGTCTCAGAATGGTCATTTCTTAAATGTGGAAATGCATTGAGTTGCCTGCCTAAAACCCAGCAAGAACAGACCTAGATCTCATAGTGGACACTGTGGAAGAAGCTGGACCACAAAAGAGCATGGATGAAGGCAGACTTTAAGTGGTTCCTATTTTTCACATAACCCATAGTCGTGGAGGAGAGAAGAAAGCTTTTTCTGCAGTACTTCAAATGAAGTAATCAGTATCAAAAGAACATCTATGAGCTTTCCACATTGGATTTTGCTGCTCTTTCACTGTCAGAGCCCCAGTGCTTCTTTAGATCTGCAGAGATTGCAATGTTTCAACTCCAGTCTGGCTTGTTAGGAGATTGTGAGTGGTAACGTTGGTGAAAAGTGTAAAAGGGTGTGATATGCGTGCCCTGGATTGCATGGGTAGGCTTGGATGCTAATCCTTCCAGGTGATTCATATTTTGTGAGGAAAAAATACAGGTTAATCCTCTAGGACCTCTGACACCAGTGTTACTTAAAACTCCATGCAGTAACTCTAGTATAAACTGGCTTTTTAAATCTTAATTTAATACGTAGACTGCTTTTCCATATATCATCTTGTTTAATGGTTCTTCATTCAAAGATCTTACTCTTTTTCCACATAGTCAAGTTGACAGGCAAAAGAATGATTACGGGTGTTTTAAAATATTACCAAGTGCGTATATTAGCAGTATTTGCATTACTGGAAAATCCAGGAGCCCTAATTATGGACCAGAAGTGCTGGTCTTGCTTTTGTAGAAAAAGCACAAAGATGAAGATCCTTATCCTCCAGAGCTTACAGAATTTGACATCAGAAATAAGATTTGAAGCCAGGTAGTTTGAGGCACTGGAAGGAAGCTGTGAAGCAGTATTGTATTCATCACTGTTGGTGATTCTTTCCACCAGGAGGTTATCTATGGCTGAAGTTTTGATAGACATGGCATAAAAGCAGTGCTCTGTTGAATTTCGAGAGCATAATGTGGTTACTTGGCAGATGCTCATGTATATGAGTGGGGTCATGGAAGAGAATAGAGAGGTGATGGTCAACATTCTGTCAGTATTTCCAAACACTCTCACAGTGAGGGGGCTTTATTACCACCATTAAAAGTTCTTTCATATAAAGATTATAGTACAGTAATATATTTTTGTAAAAGCAAACATACTTCTAAAGTTAAACCAGGAATCTGGGGATTCTTGTTACTATGATTGAGTGGTTTTGCAGTATCGCTTCCAGAATGTTGTCTCTGATCCTTAAGGTTTTTAGGAGTGTACTTTGGGTTTGAATGGATGCTTCATACGTGTCCGTAGAACACATTTCCTGTCCTGGAAGGTAAAGCATGTCTTGCTTTCAAAATTATTTCTACCTGAAAAAACCAAACCAAACCAAACCCAACAAAACACTGGAAGGGGAAAAAAAAAACCCTGAGGAAAGCATAGTATGACAATTTACCACATTACTGGCAGAGACTGACGAGAGGATCTTTTAAGATACATCTTTACAAGGCATTTTTGCAATTGATCGCTGTAGTAACTTAGCTCTGTTGACCAAGCTTGCTTTCCCAGAACGATAACATCATGAGAAACATTGAAGGGAACTTTGCAATCTGCAGTTCCTTTCCTTAGTGGATTGTGGGAGGAAGTACTTGGTCAGGGGAAAAAAAGGACAACCCCTTCCACCCCCCCGTCCCCCCAGCTAATACAAGAACTAAAGATAAATGCAGTAAAAGTTTAGTTCTGTAACTGAGGAACTGATCCACTATCTCGCAGAATAAACAGAAACCTTTCCATTGTATTCCCACGAGCATTGGATTACATAATTTGTAACTATTCCTGATTCCAACTGAACTCATTCTCTAGCAGCCGTTGAGAACTCTGGTTTACTGTAACAATTTTCCATAGTACAGCCAATCTCTTTACATTGTTGTTATTTCCAGGAGGGATTACAATGTTACAGCAATACTGCTTCATTCAGAGTTGACACCAGGGAAGAATTTCTGGTGGATTAATTAAAATTCTGGTAAAACTTCTGACCTTAAAGCTAGGGAATGTAAAACTGAAGCAACACAGTCCTGTGCATTTTCCATATCTGTAAGTTAGTTTCACCTCCTGATCGTTACGGCCTTATTCCAGTAGAGTGGAGCTTAATATTCGGCATGAAAATACAATTCCTGTTATTGAAATGAGTTTTCTTGGAGCACTATTATCTGCCATCGTTCAGACAGCATTATTTTATGTTTCCAGAAGAGAGCAAATGCTTACAGATGGTAAGGAGTTGATGTGCTGATATATTTGTCTACGCTGCCTGCTTTTCTGTGATTTCTATGTTGCCATTCTCGATATCAACAACTGAACGGCATGTGGCCAAAGAGTTGGGGCGTTACAAACACTTTCCTGTCTTATGGTTTTCCCCTTTGCTTGTGCACATTATTAATCTCCCAGTGATTCAAGCCCATAGCTGAAGTTTGTATCTGCTACTCTTGTTTTCATCCACATCCCTGCATTTTAGCCACTTGCTGCTTATTTCTCCTTTGTGATAGTTCCTACAGTTTATTCTGGGCTCCTCTTCTTTGCTTCCTCCTGATTCATCGCTGGCTTTCTGAACTTGTGAATACTACATCGGGTCCTACATTGTTAGTTCAAAACACTCCCGACAGTAAGAATTCACTGGGCAGATACAGCTCTCCTCTTCCTCCTGGGCCACTTAGGCCATATCTGGATCTTATCATTTGGAAGAAGAGTTCCTTACAATATCCTGCTCTGTAATGCACTTGCATCCAGGGCCTACAAAATCATTTTCTGTTGCTCAAACTGGATCTACTGGATCAGATCAGATTGGATCTATTGGATCAGATCAGACTTGATCTCTCAAATTATTTACCTCGAAGTGCAGTATGTTCAGGTTTCTTGTCCTTACTTTCACAACTCTTTATGATACTGCTTTTCCCATTCTTGCCCATCCTCTCTCTCTCTCACCTTCTGAACCATGTAGTATATATAATTTGTATTGCCAAGATTAAATCTACTGCTGTTACTTATTTTTTTTAATTACTTTGCAATTTATATTCTGTTTCGTACCCGTGCATCTTTCTGACTATTTTGCTCCTCCTGTTCTTGAGGACTATTATTTAATTGAGAGAGAATTCTACCACAGAAGACAGAGAAAGCTGCTATGGGAGAAAATAATTAGTAGTTAAAGAAATACTAGAATGAAGTGACAGAAGACTTTGGAAATAATTACAACCTTTTGGGGGATTACTTAGATGCTCTATTAAATGGGCTTTCATTTCAATATCATGTCATTAGTAATTCTAAGAACCACCATCTGAATATAAGTAAAACCACAAACTTGTGAGATATGCAGGATTTATTTGTTTCTGAACACAGACCTGGATAAGAAGTTCATGGCAGGGGGTTGGTTTTGTGGGTGGAGCCAATGCCCCCATTCCAGTGCAGTCAGCCAGGCGCACGCTCACTGCTCAGCCACCCAATACCGAAGGGATGCGGTCACATTTCGTAAGATTTTCAACTCAGAATTTCAAAAACTCTTCAGAGGGATTCAACACTGCAACTGAGAATTTGTGAAATCTGTAACTTAACTAATGGATTTAAACCGTGGTGGATAGAGTCGTGGTGATCTCTCCAATGGAATTAGAGTTTCAAAAAATACTTCAATATACTGGAGACAGGGGAAAAAACCCAGCGTATTTCTTACCCACTTCTTGGAACTTTCTGTCTACAGCAGAACTTTGTAAATATTTTTGTTATCTCTTTGGAGAAAGAAGTATGATATTGTACATTATTTAATGCTCCGTGTCACTTTGTATTAGCAAATATCTCTCTGTCTTGATGCAGCTCTATAGAAATTGGAGATACTCTGTATGGCTTTAAGTGATCTCTAGTAAATTATACATGATCCTCAGGAATCTGGGATTAAAGATCATGAGTAGTTAGGTGTTTAAGTCGATTTTGCCAGAAAATGTATACAATAAATAAAGTTCCGTCCGGAATTACATCCCAATTCTGCAAAATGTTAGAATTCTATTGCCCTCTGCTGGTTTAGTGTACCTGTCTGTGATTTGGTGGTGCTGAATTAGAAGTAAATTGGCCTTTCTTTGATTTTTCATGGTGAAACAGTAGTAGATGAACAGTGTAATGAACTACTTCGCTACTCACACTTCGAAGTATTTGAAAATGGAAGTCAATCCTGAGTCCAGTCTCATTTAGTGGCTTTCTGAAGGTCAGAGAAATGGCAATTTGTTTTCTGTTTTGTCACTGAGGTTTACAGGTTGGAGAGGAAGCTTCATTTAGTATCTCAGGTTTTTTCTTAAAGCATAAAAACTAAAACCAAACCAAATAATAACAGTTCTTTATGCTTTTCTGACCTTTCCTAATGTGACCTTTCCTTTCGTGTGTACAGTGCCTGTGGGTATAATCTTATATTTTAGACCAAATGGGAAAACCATTTATTGGATGGAATTTTTTGATCGATCTTATCCATGCAGCACTCAAACTTGAAAACAGATACACCTGTTGGAATATGTGAGTGCTGTGATAAATATTGATACATTTAATGCAGCGCTGTCTGCTAGTAATATATACAAGTAATATAAGGTAGACCCACTGGGAAGCAGCCCCATGGAGAGGGACCTTGGCCAGTGGTCTCCTGGGGGGCATAAAGAAGAGTGTGGCCAGCAGGTCGAGGGAGGTTCTCCTCCCCCTCTACTCTGCACATCTGGAGTGTCGTGTTCAGTTCTGGGCTCCCCAGTCCCAGAGGGACAGGGGAATACTAGAGTGAGACCAACAGAGGCTGTGAGGATGATGGGACTGGAACATCTCTCTTATGGAGAAAGGATGTTTTCACTGAGCCACAAGTAGTATTTTCAGAATCAGAAGTATCCAGTATCAGGGAGCAAAGAAAAAAATTCTAGGCAGGTATTAGCCAGTGCCACTCAGTAAGGTGGAAATAATGAAAAGATAATTCCTGAATTCAGGAAGTTGCATAGAGTCACATATGGCAAATCTCAAATCTGCCTTGTGTTTTCTCAAATTGTAGATTGTAATTCATAATTTTGATATGTGTAATGTCTGTTTCACACCTAATTTGGGAGGGAATGGCTGGGAGGTTTAAGTGCCATTATTCTATTAGAAGAACTTGGTGTCCTTTGCAGAAGTTAAGTAATTTCCTGTTGTTTATTACAATTTTCACCTCAATGCTCATTTAAGATATCATACAATAGCTTTCGAATTGAGGGCTTTATCAGTTCAGAACTATTTTTATTATGTTCTTCTGGGGTCTTTTTTAAGCTGTCAGCCCTTAAATCCTCCCTTCTAAGTAGGAAATTCTTTTGCAGCCTCCTACATTCATTCTATCTGGCAGAAATGAACTATCAGGACAGGGAGAAAGAGCATAAATATTGGTATAGTTTAGCTGTCCTGTGGAAAGATAGGTGGAGATTTGTAACATTGCTCAATGAAAAACACTGAGCTACTGGTTTACTTTAACTGGAGAAATCCCAAGCAAATTCTTTTGAATACAACAATTAACATTGGGGCCCTCTTGATGTATTGGATTAGTTTCCATTCTAGTCAACTGGGCTGACTCAGCACTCCCCAGGGCAGAGAATATGGAACCTTCATGGAATGCTTATGTCTGTACCAAGAGTACTTTTGGATTTTGACTGCAGAGGAGCAGCAAGGTGCCTCTGAAGGTTGATTTTCATACTGCTTTTTACAAACCGACTCAAGTTGAGAATCCAAAATTCTTTTGCCCGAAAGAACTGGCAGAACTGAGCCTGGAACTACAAGTCCCGACTTTGATTCGGTGCTCTGGCCACTATCAGGTTTTGCCACTTGTTTCAACACAGGCAGGTGATGAGAAGGATAATGTTTATGATCGGATGGCTTTTTGTCGGGTTTCCTTTCATCCTTTTGTATGCAAACTTTGCCTAGCGCTTGCTGTCGGTGTTGATTTATGGTGTTCTATTTGAACATAAATCTCCATCGTTTAAATATTATGTTTTGTACATGGCTGTTCATGGCTTTAAATTGTAAGCACAGGAAAAGCATCTAAAAGCCCCTCAGCTTTCCTGTCATTTTTGTCCCTGTTTTTCATTTTTATTTCTGTAACACTATTGCTGTGGACCCAGGGTTATGAGTTTAAACTTTCTTTTGGGTTTGTGCCAAAGATCAGCTGCTTTTTACCTTGGTTACACAATTACCTGATTTGGGCTGAGGCACCAAAGTCAGCTCGACAGGCTGATAGTCCAGTTACTCCTTTGCATGGCATTCACTGCACAAATTGCCATGAGTTAACTATACCAGCTTGCTAGGCTTGAAGAGGCATTCTCCTTTTTCCTTTTCCTGATATCATACAACCTTCTGGTAGCTGTGGTGTGACTGGGAATTACTGACAATAAAAAAAAAATAAATTTAAAAGTCATGGTCTGGCTTCAGCAGTAACTGTTGCTTTTACAGCCACATTTATATTTGATGATTTGCCCATCATCCCCATTCTTCTAGAACAAGTTTGTTCCTCCAGATTTTTAAGTTAGGTGAGTGATTGGGCCAGTTCCATTCTGTGGGCCCCGTGCTGAGCGCCACAGTTGAACAAATAAAGGTATTTTAAGCAAACAGTTTACACACCTACCAACGGTGAGACACCTGAAATGTGTGCAGCACTTAAACATTACTGTAAGGGACTTAGCTTTACAAGGACGATAGAGGTAGGCTCCTGTATATTTGTTTGTTTGTTTTAATATTTTATCATTTTTTACAATGAAAACACTCAAGTTCATTAAAAAGTTCCAATTAATTGTCCCGCTAATTAACAGGCTTGGCATAGGTGTGAGTTGGTGTGTATTTTGTATGCCCGAGATGGTTTTCAAGGGATGCCCGGCTACCAAAACCTGGGTCACAACCGAAACCGAAATCTGGTAAACAAACCAGCTACCTCCCGTGTCCATCCGTGCTCAACAAACTAAGTCACATTTAATGGAATTTGAGTCTTCCACACATTTAGATTTCTGAAGGGGTTACCAAGAAATTTGATGAAATTCTGCTTGATTAAACAAAAAATTACATTTCTCATCTTTTGATGGGCAATCATGAGGAGCTATTTCAGGTGGGAACATTTTAGCAGCATGTCACCCATTTCCTTAAGGCATTCCATTTCAAAGGACCTTTGATAGGGAAGGAATACATGGCACATGATCAAGACATTTAGTTCATGGTGTACTTGGAAGAGCACGGCGTGGAAAACATGGTTCGAGGAAAATTGCAAAACCAGAAATCTGTAAAGCAGGTCTTAACGTTTTCATTTGTTACTTCCTAGCCCTCTGCTTGAATGCCTGGGTGCCTGCTAAGGACTATTCCATGTCCTGACTGTTGTGTACAGTTATATATTAAAGAGACTAGCATTTGTGCTCCACAGAAAAAAATATTTACAAATAATCAGTAAAGTAAAATAGAACTTTGAGATATAGTGTCTGTTTCAGGTATGGGTAGAACTCCGAGTACAAGTCATTAAATGAGGCACCTAGGAATGTACTTTATTCTTCAGTTCTCCTACAGAAATATTTAGATCACAGAAGTAAAATACAGAAGTATTTAGATCACCTGCTTCTTTGCTAACTACACAACAGTTATTTTTGGTGATCTTCTTAAAAAAAAAAAGAGAACATAGTATAAGGTTTTATTGTTTGTGATTCAGATCATTGGAATAAATTTCCCTTGTACGTGGTTATCAAGAATATTAAACACCTCCCTGGGAGACTTGTGCTACCTAAAGAAATACACCACTCAGAAGAAAAGTGGTGCATTCATAATGAGTAATGCTGTAACAATTCTTGTTTTGTTTGAGACCTTTTAGGGACCCAGATCCTTATGACTTCAGAGAACATCTTCAGTTAAGTACTCTTTCAGGAGCTGGATCTGGGTCATGCAGTGCAGTGGATAACAATGACGTGGACAATTTATCTGATCTTCTGCTAGTGCAACAAATGCGGCGGATTGGAAGAACTCAGTTGCCACTCTAGAGTTACTGGAAATTTCCTCACTGTAGTTTGGACTTCTAAATAAAGTTAGCAGTATTTTTCATCTGTTTGAATACTGGTTTCTGTTGTAGGACTGAAAATGCTCTTTTGCTTGCAAGGAAAATGTCTTACATTAGAAATATGTTCTGTACTGTCAGCACAGAATTCATCCTCTCGAGCCCTGTTTTCCTCCTATGAATCAAGCAAGCTGTGCCTTGCACTGGTGTTAGAGCTCCACACTGGCTTCCTGAATGTTCATTTCTTTAATGCCACAGAGCTGGAGATGATTTCTCTTTCCTATATTGCGGTACAAAAGATGGTATATGTTGCATATTTCAGTCTGTACAACTGATTTTTTATAAATATGTCGCAACACTCAAGCCCTAGCCTTTAAAAGAAATGAAATCCTAGGACTAATTTGTCTGTTTTGCATGCTTTTCCCTTTCAGAAGTTAGCACCCGGAGTTAGTCAGTTTGCTTACACCTGCGTACAGGACCATCCTATCTGGACTAACCAGCAGTTTTGGGAAACAACCTTTTATAGCAACGTGCAAAATCAAGTTCGCTCCCTCTACCTTACAGCCAAAGATGACAACCATGCAGTACAGTTGAGACAAAAGGTAGGGCAATATCTTAAATTAAGTGCCAAGGTAGTAATTTTATTCCTGTTTTAACTGTCTCCTAAGTTATAGAGAGCTAAATGATGGTGTCTCCAATATTACATATTTTTCTTTCATTTTTCCCATATTAAACAGCATACAATACCATGAATAATAACAAGTCTTTCTATTCATTTGAAAAGCACATTAATTTGACATTGCTCTTACAATTTTTCAGCGAACCACTTTTTGTATAATTGTCCACACTTTGAGATATGTTTTTCCTGAGAGTAGTAACTTGTCATAGAGCAATGTTATAAACTAGTGACAGTGCTATTACATGAAGAACTTAGGCTAGCAGTGGTTCTAACTTACAAGGAAGCATCTGCTTTAACCCTTACATCTGTTTGTGTGGAAAATTAGCCTAACTTGGACTTAATATCGAAAAGACACTTAGAAGATGCCTAATCCTTTAATAATTTAACACTAGGCATTAGGCCACTAATACTGGCTGCAGATTCCTTTCTTCTAATTCCCTCAGGCTATAATATAATTTGACTATGTGCCATCTACCTAGTTTGCTTCAAGGAAATGCTAGAATGGGACTCCAACATGTGAAAATAGGAACGTTTCAACTGGTCTGGAAACTATTTATATAAAAGCTTGCTTCATGTGAACATCCTAGGAATTTGGAGAATATCACCTGCACCAAGCAATGAGCAGCATGTTATTTCTCAACCTGATTTATGCTGCTTCTTATGTGAGCTAAGTGGATAAGCCAAGGAGAGCAGCTGTATTAAAATCAGCAAACCACTCTGAGGAAACATGGAAGATCATAAAACATAAAAAAGATCTAGAAAGAAATTATGTTATTTAGATCTGTCCACTTTGTGCTCCTTGCATATTTCAGTAAACTGCCTTCAAAGCTCATTTACTGTAACTCTCCTTAAGCCATATTGAGTGCAGTTCTTTGCTTTTGCTTTTTAAATTAATATGTAATTTAGATAACCGAATAAGTTTAATAAAAAATAAATAAGGTTTTGACTAAAAATTGTTTAAGCTAGAGCTTTATAAAGACTCTGTGTATTTCCAAGTGTCAGATAACTGGATGTTTAAGAGAAAATAAATCATGTTTTGACTAAACAGTGTTTAAGTTAGAGCTTTATAAAGACCCTATGTATTCTCTATGTCTTCTAGGAGAAGAATTCTCTAGGTCCAGACCAGGATAAGACAGCAATGGACCTGGCTGCTGAGCAGCTGCGATTATGGCCAACTCTTAATAAACAAACCCAGCAGGAGCTAGTCCAGAATGAGGAAAGTACAGTCTTCAGTCAGGCAATTCATTTTGCTAACCTCATGGTCTACCTGCTAGTACCACTGGATACAAGTAAGAACAAGTTATTGAGAACATCAGCTACTGGTGACTGGGAGAGTGGAAGCAACAGCATTGTCACAAACAGGTGGGTACACAAATTCTGACTGATCAGTCAGGATGGGCCACAGTTTTAAAAAGCTTCTTACTTTTCAGGACTTAGTCTAAATACCAGATTATTTCAGTATCTTCTTTTCAAGTTGTTTAATTAAGGAGAGCAATCTAGCACGATTCCTCTTAAATAACAGAACTTAATCTGGACTAATTTATGACCGTTTAAAGGAACATAAAAATGTTGGTGTTGCAGTAATAATTTTTAATCTAGAAATGCAAACTCGTCTTTGTTGAAGAGAAACATAGCGTATGATGAGAAAGAAGACAGCAACCCAGAAACTACTTGCTTAGTTTTTTTATTAAAAACAGTGTATGAACCTAAAATCAAGAAAACATTTGTATAGCATCCATAAAATGTCTGTGCAGCAGCTGCGAGGAAGAAAAGCACTGAGGTCAAACCACTGTGGCAAAGGTTAAATGACTAAGGAGGCAGGAGGAGTAGAATGCCAGTTACACTCTCTGGCATGTAAATCCACTACATTTCATAACAAACCTTCCTCCCTCTATTTATTGTCTTCATTATTACCTCTGATGCATCAGAATTCCCAGCCGATAAAATTGTAGAACACTGACATCCAGCAGGAGACAGACAAGCTACCAGTATCAGACTCCCTGGGTCTACTCACTTCTGCTGACTAAACACCTCTAAACTGAGGCATTAGGACACGCTCAGTAGACAGACTGTGGTACATGTTGCAATGTGTGAAGCTGGCCCTTAGTATTTTTATGAGAGGCATTTCCCACTGACCTGCTTGAATTTTCTACCTGATTGACAAAGCAACTTTTCGAACAGTCATTTTAGGTTTTGCATATTTACTCTGCAGACATGGGTTGCACACTTAACTGTGAAGAGAAGACACTGAGCTCACTTCCAAGAAGCTTTTTATCTCTTGTGGGCCTGTCTGCGCTGGACTCACAAAGGGAATGTTCTCCTGTGTCATCATCCATGCAGTACTGACTGTTAATCGTAGAATGGTTTAGGCTGGAAGGGACCTCCAGAGGTCATCTGGTCCAACCTCCCTATACCAGCAGAGACATCTCTGCATAGGGCAGGTTGCTCAGATCCCTATCAAGTCTGACCTTGAATGACTCCAGGGATGGGGCCTCCACCACCTCTCTGGGCAGCCCATTCCAGTGGTTTATCACCCTCATATGAAAGACCTTTTTTCTAATGACAGTGGAAAATATAATTAATTAATGACAGCGAAAAGTGTAATTGTGGTGGCACCCTGTGTTTTTAGCAAGGTTTCTGCATTGTAGCTAAAAATAAACCACAAACCACACCTTAGCTGTGTCTAGCCTGGTATCACATGTGCATCACCAGCTGAATTTTTCACACTTGACATTTCTTTTACTTACGTCTATAGCATTGCAGGCAGCGTTGCAGAGAGTTATGACACTGAGAGTGGATTTGAGGACTCCGAGAACAACGATGTTGCGAACGCAGTTGTACGCTTCATCACCAGGTTTATTGACAAAGTTTGCACAGAGAGTGGAGTTACACAGGATCACATCAAGGGTCTTCACTGCATGATACCAGGTAAGAATCATGGCCAAAAAAAAGTGGTTTGTAGCCTTTTTTGTTTTGTTTTGTTTTGTTTTCCTAGTGAGAGAAATGCTCTCTTTAGTTTCCAGTTACTTTCAGTGAAGTTAGGTTACATTTCTTTTCTAGATTATAATTGCTGTTGTATTTGAAATTATTTCCTTCATATTTAAATTTCAGAATTTCATCAGGCTTTTAATTATCTTACAACTTTCTCTTTCCTATTATGTGAGACTTCATTTATGGTATTACTGCTTTCCAGGCATCGTAGCAATGCACATAGAGACCCTGGAGGCTGTCCATCGTGAGAGTAGGCGGCTTCCACCAATACAGAAGGCAAGTGTTATGAAACATATTTGTATTCTTTACAAGTATTAGAATAATGCAATGTAGTCATCTTTTTTTCCCCCTCATTATGTTAGGAGGACACATCAAAACATTGAAAGAAAATTTCCACCAGTGATAAATAAAGCGCTTGGCTTTGGTCTCATGAAATATGAACTTATGAAACTAGCAGAGCCAAGCTTCTGATCATAAACAGCCTGCTGCATGCCCACTGTTTTTCAAGACCCATTTCTCTTAGTTGAGTCCAAACTCCATCTCCCTTCTCTGGACTCAGTCTCGTAACAATTTTGTTTTGGAGCTTTTTAAGCCAAACGTTATAACTTGGCTGAGCTATAGCACTGGGGTTGCCATTACACTTACATTTTAATTTCTTTGCATCAGCCCAAAATTCTACGACCGACTCTGCTGCCAGGAGAAGAATTTGTTTGTGAAGGTCTCCGTGTGCTGCTGGATCCTGATGGCAGAGAGGAAGCTACAGGAGGACTGCTTGGAGGTCCTCACATCCTCCCTGCTGAGGGGGCTTTGTTCCTTACCACTTACAGAATTATATTTAAGGGCACTCCTCACGATCAACTGGGTAAGACAAATTAAACAGTGATAGTTGCTGTCCTTCAGTGAGGCAGGACTTTGAGCTGGCCTATCCACCTATTCAAGCATCAGCATAGAATTTTTCATGTTTATCAGATAAGAATGATCTTTTAATATGGGTTTTCATCACTAGATATGACAATGGTTGACTTTGATTTTGCATTTAACTTAACTAGAAGTTATTTCTTTAAATGAGGCATTAGATACTAAATGTTTATTCCTGTGTATTGGTAGATACTTTGAGCACTGTCTTCAGTAATTTCTGAAATATAAGATCATAATATGTGCTTGTCTTAGAGTGACTGACCCATGGTATTATGGGCTTTTATGGAATACCTAACCTTAGAGAGAGAAAATAAACACCTGACCATGCTTTAGTAATTTCCACAGACTTCTGAATGGACAAAATGCTGAGTACCTTTATACCTCGGTTCCACCTGTAAAGTTGGTCCAACAGCGCTGCCTTATAGAGCAGTATTTGTAAGCTTCTTCCCCACTAGGAGAGAACACAGATACTGTGTGAGACCTGCAGCTTCCACGAGCCCTAGTTTTTCCTGAAACAGCTTTTTTCAGCTGTGTTAAATGAAGAATATTAATGAGGTAGTGTTCTCACTGAAATGGTTATTAATAAATTCATGGCTACGCGTAAAGATACTAGGCTGTATTGTTCATTGGGCACTTAGAGTTGTATAATGCAATAGGAAAATTGAATAAGCTTGGAACTAATAAAGGCTGAAGAAACAGTCTAGATTTTGGGGGTGCGTTTCCATCATGCAGAAAGACTCAGAAGGAAGCAGAATATTTTTCTAATCATCCCAGCTGCAACTAAGCGGAAATTCAGATTACAAATAATACTTTAGGAATTTACTAACTTTTCCAGTATTTTGCCTGAAATTAACTCTGTACTGTTATTTTCATGTTGCTTCGTAACTATTTAAAGTAAAAAGCGACCAAACCAGATCCGATTCTGTGATCTAACAAGTGTCTGTCAATACAATTTTGTGGTCTTCAGTTGGAGAGCAGACGGTGATCCGGAGCTTTCCTATCGCATCTGTTACAAAGGAGAAGAAGATCACCATACAGAACCAGCTGCAGCAGAGTATGCAGGAAGGACTGCAGATCACTTCAGCTACCTTTCAGGTAAAAGGAAGTTTTGTTAAAATTTACGTGACAGCACAATCACCTCCAAATACTTAGGAGCAGCACTTTGTCCTGATACTTGTGAAGAATTCAGTTTGCCCCCCTGTCAGGTAAATAGAGAATGCAGCTCTCTCCATTGAAACTATCGAGTTCTGTGGCCCAGTTGAGATTTGAAGAGCGTTACCATTTTTTAGGATTATTTCTTTCAGTCATTTCCTCACATTTCTGGTTTGGATCCAGTAAAGGGCTATTTTATCATATAATCTTCATAGAATAGTTTTGGCTGGAAGAGACCTTCAAGATCATCAAGTCCAGCCTTTTTCCCAGCCCTATCAAATCCACTGAACCATGTCCTTAAGCACAACATCTCCCCGGCTCCTAAACACCTCCAGAGATGGTGACTCCACCAGCTCCCTGTGCAGGCTGTTCCAGTGCCTGACAACCCTTCCAGTAAAGAAATTCTTCCTGCTATCCAGCCCGAACCTCCCCTGGTTCAACTTCAGGCCATTCTAGGTCCAGTATCTCTTAATGCGAGTAAGTGGAGACCTAGGCAAGGCGGTGGAAACATGCCTTCTCTCTCCTCTGGCCACACAGAATGAATATGGAAAACTAAATATTGCTTTCTTTTCAAGACTTGCCACTTTACCACCTTTCTGTAAAAAAACATGGTAGAAAGTCATAGTGCAGCTCACATGGAAGCTGCACTTCCAGGAATCTTTAGAGTAGCCACCATTGGCCAGGCACAAGAAGCCTCTATGACTTGCACAGCTCATGGTTGTTTCCTCTCCTGTTTCTGCAAGACAGTTGACAGAGATGGGCTTCTAAGAGTTAGGAATCATGAAGTCTCTGTAGTCTTCTCTAAATTTTTCTTCTCGGTGCTGACCTTAACTGTGGTCAAACCCCAAGAGATCAACAGCTGAAGGCACAGAATGTAATGTTATGGACAGAAAGCAAACTGCAGTGCTTCAGGTGTGAAATAGTCTGTTGGGTTGGCTGACTGCAGGAGCATATTGTCATTGAGAACAGTAACTAACATTTAAAAACAGAAAAATAGATCATCAGCATTTTATTAGTTCCTTGCCATAATGGACATTATTTAGCCAATCGTCCTTCCGTATCCTATTCAAAAGCCTAAGATTAGGAGCACAAGTAAGTAAATCAACTGGAAGAAAGTTGCTCTTTTGAGCTTTTGAGAGGACTTCATTAGGACTTTTATTTTCCAGAAATGTTTTTACCAGAATAGTTAGCATGCTTCAATGATGTGCTAAATACAGACACAGCTCATTGTTTTTAGTGCTGGACTCAGGTCAAACATCATCTTTGCTTTTGTTTAGCATAGTTTTGTATTAGGTTATGAGAACAAAAACAATCAGCAAACAGTTTACTTCTTGTTCCCTTTGTAACAGCTCGAGTTCAATACAGTATGCAGTAGCCCCTCCTCTTTGTTTATTAATTATGGCTTTTGGAAGGTTTTGGCAGTGGTTATGCTATTTAATGTCTTGAAAACTTAGATCAGTGTAACCCCTAAAGATTCAAGAGCTTGCTACAAGGAGGTCCTAGAACAACAGAGTTATTAGTCACTTTGAAAGTATTTACAAAACAAGTGAAATTTAAAAAGCAAGGATGAAATTCACCTTCTAGATAACAAACAAAAGGCATTCAAAAGGTGTGTAGGTATTCACACAGAAGTAAAGCTCTAGGATGTTCGTTTGTTTGTTTTACCCACATTCTCAAAAGTTGAGTGTTTTGGGCCATTCTGTGGATTTCCAATTTTCTTTCTCCATTCCTTGTGTTTTTGTTGGTTTGTGGTTTGTTTTTTTCACTTTTTTCCTCCCGAAAGCACAAGGTTATTTCAGATTGCACTGTTGCATTTTTATTATTAGCAGTTTTCTGTGCTTTGCACGGTAAGGTAAAAATTGTATGTATAGTAATGGAAGTATTATGGTTGTGATGTTAGAATGCTGAAGTTGTTGGTTTGATGGGAGTCTTTGAAGTGCGTCACCAACCTTAGTTCCCAGTATATGGGCAGAGCTGGCAGAATATTTCCAAGCTAAGCTGTCCCATGTGGCTAATATTTGAACTCTTGTAGACATCTCAGTGCCAGCACTACTGCTTGGATTTACCAAAATATTTTCTGTTTGATGATATGAGAATTCCAGATGATTCTTAGTGAAAATACCTTGGTATTAGGACATAAATGTAAAAATGCAATAAAAAAATTAATAAGCTGTGTAATGACCCTCAAAATCAAAAAGAGATATATGCTTATATTTGTATTTTCTGATGGAAATTGCACAGGAATTTTGCAAATATATTTTAGGATCTTATACTTTAATTCTTTTTTTTTTTTTCACTTTCTAACATGTTGTGTCTTTAATATGCAGTTAATTAAAGTAGCATTTGATGAAGAAGTAAGTCCTGAAGTGGTGGAAATATTTAAGAAACAGTTAATGAAGTTCCGTTACCCTCAATCTATCTTCAGCACTTTTGCATTTGCAGCTGGGCAAACAGCACCACAGATAATTTTACCAAAACAAAAAGAAAAGAACACTTCATTCCGGTAGAGTCATTCTTCTTTTATTACTGATGTTCTTCTTTAGTATTAGTTAAATACATTGAAAAACCTTATAGCTTTGCAGAAAAGCAGATCCTTGGGCTGTTTTCAGAGGAGTCAGAAGAACTGACTGCTATTCTGCACCATCTTATATTTACTGATCAGAAGGAGGATTAGTATGAGATACATGTTGAGTTGGTAGAGGAATTTATTACTGACCCAAATTTCGGGCAAGCATCTCATTACCTTTTGAAACACACACAATTTAAGTAGCATCTTCAGCTATGCAAACTCTGCCAACATAAACCCCAGATTTCTTGTGTGTTGTTTTATAGGTTAAGAACCTAATGTGGGTTAGAATTATTTTTACCCTTAGTACAGTCTCCCCAGTTTCCTAGCGTTTTTTATTGTAGAGTATGAGCTTTGGGTCCTCTTCTGCAGTTTGTTACATGTTACTTTTTAGATGGATCATTAGTCTGTTCCTGAGTGGTAGCTCCTGTGATTCTCTGTTAATTATTGCACTGTGCAATAATTAATGACACAGTGCAGGAAAGCAGAATCCCAAGCTAGTTATGGAATCCTAAAATGGAAATGTCTATTTTTTCCTGCCTTTACTTTTCAACTTTATACATGTATCCCATTAGTGGCAAAGTACAAACACCTAAAGAAATCTGATTGCTGTTTATTCATTACCATTAGACATAACAGTCAGAAATTAATCTCAGAATAATGAAATTGGTCTCGAGAAGTTAATATAGGAAGTAATTTTTCTGGAGGTTATAATTTTTGCCATTACATTAAATGAAAAATTACAAGATAGATTCTATTTGGGTAAGTGGGGTCATCCTCAAAGTCTATGCATGCTATCAGGGAGAATGACATGCATCTGTCTAATTATCTTTATTGCTGTGGATTTACAGTACCTTCTCAAAAAGTATTGTGAAGGGAGCAAAACGTGCTGGGAAGATGACGATTGGACGCCAGTATTTGTTAAAGAAGAAGACTGGCACAATAGTGGAGGAAAGAGGGAATCGCCCAGGCTGGAATGAAGATGATGATATCTCTGGTGAGAGTAAATCTTTTATTTCCATGTTGGTTGCTCAGTCTGTTCTATTATTCTTGCATTCCAGTTCATTGGGTAAGAAATCTATTCAAGAAGAAATTGCAGAGTCGTCTTAGATAGGAAAGAGAAGGATTTCAAATGTGTAGGTTTATGAAGCTTTTTCTCTTGTGACGTCGAAGCAAAAGAATTGACTTCATTCAGTGACAAAGCAAAATGCTAGATTACTATTTATTAATTATCAAACTATTTGTATATAGGATATTTTTTATCATTTTTACATCACAAAAGTATAAATGCACCAGCAGAGAAGCATCCTCTAACTTCCATTTACCTTTAGACGTCATGACATCTGCTATTAGCCTATGATGAGAAAAGAGACGTTGGTGAGATTCTAGACAGAGCAAGTATTAAGGGAGACTTGTGGATGTGGAAGTGACAAATGAACTCTGAAAGCAGCAGAAGTCGTTACTACGGACATCACTTACTGCCATTTTTTCAAATTTTGATTGAAAGGATTTGGGGGCAGAAGGCAAAAAGTGATTTGGGCCCTTTGGATGGTTCATGTGATGGTGTGGAGTTTGACATTCTTCCAAATACTTCTTTTCCTACCATGTGCTGCTGTCAGTATATCCTTATCTGGACCAGTGCTAATTTATAATAAACCACTAGAGGGAACCAGATTCTCCTGTACATAAACAGGTATTGTGTCGTCATACCATTCTTTCTTTAAAAAAAAGCATTTTGGATAACCAAGTGTTCAAACACTAATAATTTCTTCCAAGCATTAAGCAAGACAAATTTTCCTTTCGAGTATATGGTCAGTGAGCAATGCAACTTATGTGACCTAGGAGCAGATACATAAAAGTTGTCTGAAGCAGGCTGCGTTACTGCACCATCTCTGTTGTCTCCAAAATGGCTATTCCAGGAAAGCTAAAAGATACTGATTCTCTTCTTTCATTTCAGATAAAAGTAGTGGGGGAAAAAGGCAAAAGTAAAGGATTACAAAACTGGAATGTCTTTACAATGCTGAAAAATTACATTCTTTATTGAATTTCTACCATCTTTCTTAAGTGCTGAGTTAGTACGCAGATTCTTTGGGCCAGAAGCAATTCTGCAGGCTGTACCTGTGTGATTTTGAGGTGATTTTGTGTCCTTCACTCAGAGACACCAACTATAAACATACCTGTGTATTTGTACATGTCTTCGTGATGAAGTAGTGTTAAGTTTTTGCATTGCTGATGTACTAAACAACTACATTCTTCCATGAACACAGGCATTAGAAAAATTTAGTGACAGTCACTTCTTTTTCTCCTCTAACAAAAATACAAATTTTGAGGCTTCCTAACTGCTGCTTTCCAGATGTTTTGACTGAGAACATGTAAGATTATCCAAGTCTGACAGTTGGCTTTTTTCTCCATGCTGAACTGACACCTCAGGTGTAGTCAGCTGACGACAGTAGTAACTCAGCTTCAGCCAGTGTTGAAGTAGCCACAGGAAAATTGCTATTTCTTTGATACTGCCTGATGTGAATGACTTTTCGTTTGCAAGTCTCAAAAGCTGAAGTATGGGAGCTATGCAGTTAGCCCAACAGTGAAGCAAGTAGAAACTATCTGCAGCAGGTGATGCATTGTGTTGAAAACCTTGTTCAAGATAAGCTTGGAAGGAACTTCAAGAGATCATCTACTCCATCTCTCTGCCCCAAAGCAAGATCAGCATTCTTAATTTGTTCTAGGTGTTTACTCCTTCATGCTGGAGAGAAACAAGCAGCTTTCTGATACTCAGGCCTGAACACTTCCTTGCCACAATTTTAAACCTCCCCTTGCTATGCTGCCATCATAGAGATATAGAAGAGATTATTCCCTTCATTCTGATTGCACTGCTTAATGTATTTATTTATTCATTTATTTATTTCTCTGCTCCTTTCTGGATATTAAATATCTGTAGTTCTTTCAGTACTTTGTTTACTCTTCTTCATAGACTTCTAGTATCTCCATTGCTCTTTTCTCAAGTCCTCTTTGGCTGGTCCACAGAGAACTTGCAATGCAACTTCAAAATCTGAGCACAGTACTTTTGTTACTAGTTTGTGCTAATGAACACATTATTTCCATCCGATTTCTGCCCACCTTTTAACTTCAGAGTTTAGAATCTCACCATTACTAAATTCTGGTTCCACTAGGTGATCAGACGGCTGTGCTCCATAAAATAGGAGACTGGAAAACCCACTTTTCCAAAGTCCTATCTCAAGAACAGTAAAATAGAGGGATTATTGCTCTTCTTTTCAAAACAAAGTTCCATTTTGAACTTGACAACAAACCTTCATCATCTCCCTCTCCAGGTTAATGACATTGATATGAATTCTTGCAATCTCTAGGTTTTTATGCACAGGG
>JANHFX010005946.1:0-13433 GCA_027560015.1 Chloroceryle amazona | reverse complement strand
TATTTCAATGCGAATAACTGATGGATGCTGTGAACAGTAAATCTGCTTCCAGAAGTACTTGGAAATAGTTGCAAGTGTCAAAAACGGGCAGGTGGCAGGTTTTGTACAAAGACCTTGCTTGACTTGAATTTCAGTGTGGCCTGAGCTTGTGACAGGGTTTTTACCTTGCACAGTTAAAGGGTTTTTTTGCTTTGGAAAGTGCAGCCGATGTGCATGGCTGAAGAAGGATGCTGTTTGGCACTGAAACTGAGGCATTAAGAAATCAACAGTCATCTGTTGTGAAATTATGACACAGAGGCATTTTGATTTGGACCAAGCCTTAAAAAGATTATTACAGCTTTTGAAGGCAGTTTAAAAGAATTGCAAGGTCCATTTTCTCTTGGATGCTTAATGAATTTCTGTGCACGTTTTCATTATTCTGTCTTGTGTATGTCCTGGTGTAGCAGTTTTGAGTTCAACGGGTTTTTATAAAGAGTTGAAAGAAAGATTATCTGCTTTCAGTTAATTTCAAATCAATTTCTGAGATAACTTCATCCAGGATTTTAGTGAGAGAGTTGTCAGCCATGTCAGTCACAAGTGTAGCAGGGAACTGCGATATATTCCACTTTCCTGACTAAAATATTGCTTATAATTTCCACAAACTGTGGTTTGTACGTTTCACTCTTGTCATTTGTCACTGACAGTAAGACAAATTGTTATTGTTTTGTTCAGATGAAAACAGCATCATTTTCTTGGGAGCTGCTGGCCTCCCCAGTAGCAAACTCTTAAGGATTTTTACCTTTAGTTTCAGATGACAGCGAGCTGCACACAAGTGGTACCCTAAAAGCATCAGAAAAATCAACGATGGAGCAGTTGGTAGAAAGAGCCTGTTTCAGAGATTATCAGCGTTTGGGACTGGGGACCATCAGCAGTAATGCTTCTCGCTCCAAAACTGAATACTTAAGAATAACTGCACTCAACAGGATGTATTCACTTTGCAGGAGGTGAGTTCACCAACTTAGTCAACTCCTTGGCAGTAAAGATGATGTCCCACATCTATCATACCATGTATCCATTGAAGCAACTTACTCTGAGAAAATTGGTGTCTACAGGAGCGGTCAACCAGTGACCCTGAAGGTATTTGTATTCCCCACAGAGACTGATCAAAGAGATGTGGACAGGCTGGAGGGGGTCCAGAGAAGGGTAATAGGTACAAGTTAATCCTGGGGAGATTCTGATTGGTCTCATCGTGAAAATTTTTCCTCCCGTATCCAATCAGCCCTCGGAATAATCTCCCCAGGGAAGGAACAATTATACATAACTATTTTCTTCAATAAAAAATGTTCTGAAGTTGAGTTTGTGAAGGTATCTACCCAGCTTTAAAAGTTTGACGTGTGCTGAAAGTCACATGCTGTGTTTTAAGACATGAATGCTACCAGATCCCTCTTTGTTATGAAAGTTTTGGATAGTTGCTGCTTTCATTACAGATCACGAAATCACCAGTTTTTCGTGGAAGAAGGGCACACAAGAAAAATATTAGACCTTTTCTTGTCTTCTGACTTACCTAGGCTGACAGGCAAAGTAACTAATTTTGTCCAGGCACCACTGGGTACTCTACAGATGAAGGCATTAGATCTGCATGCTTTCATTCTGCTTTCAACGTTATGCAGATAACTCTTTCCTCCCCCAAAGCCACCAGTTTTTAATAACCTCTAGGACTTTTTTGAAAAGCTAACATCTGAGTGGATTACAAATAGCAGGATATAAATCCTTACCTAGCGTGCCATTAGCTTGGTTACCCTGTTTCAAGTGTATTATGTCCATTGATTTTGTATGAGGGCAGCTTAGTCAACATCAAATACCTGAGCGGTGTTTATTGCAGAGGAACAAAGTTGTTCAGTAAACAGTGCTCCTTGGCTTAGTTTCTTCTTAAGATATGAAAATGGCACTTAAATGGGATACTTTTTGGAAGAGACAGAAAATTATCTTTCATATTGCTTGGATCCTCTCGCTAACATGAACACAACTACCATCTTGCTGGGGTTTCTATTTTTAACATATTGTCTCAGTGAATTTCCTAATCTCTCAATGTATTGTAGTGTTTTAAAAAGTACACAAAAAAAGCAATTGCAAACACACTGTTCCAAGGAATCTGACTGTAAAATTTAAATATTTTTTGCCATAAACCAAAACCTATTGTTGTAGTTGTGATACTTTAGGCAATGTAACATTCTTTCCTTTCAATTCTCATATTTCATATACGAGTGTCAAAACAAAACTACTGCAGCATTTGCATGCCTCAGAATTCTCTCTCTGTCATGCTCAAAAGTATGGCTTCATTATAGTGGCAAATACTAGAAATACTAAAAATAAAAATACTTCCAAATAAACTATAATCTTAAATGGAAGGAGACCAGTAGTGATAGCTTCACAGATGTTCCAGAGTTAAATTTGGTTTTAAGATGCAGTTTTCTTTACAACTTAATGTATTTGTTAGGTTTAGATTAAAAAGGAGAGTCACTAACTAAAAAATAATTCTAGCCACCGAGGTGTGTTTTCATTAAGATGTATATTCAGCTTGTGATTTTAGGACATTTTTTTTCATAGTTTTAAATTTTGAAAGCAATTTTAATTGGTTTTCCATTTTTTTCACCTGTTGTCTGTAGTTATCCTGGGCTTCTGGTAGTACCTCAGTCTGTGCAAGACAGCAGTCTGCAGAGAGTCGCCCGCTGTTACCGCCACAATCGCCTACCAGTTGTCTGTTGGAAGAACACTAAGAACAGTACCCTTCTGCTTAGATCTGGGGGCTTTCACGGCAAGGGCGTTGTTGGCCTCTTCAAATCCCAAAACACACACACTACAGGTGAGTTGATGCAGCTAGGCTTTCCCTAGAACTAATTTTATGTACAAAAACTTGTTTTTCTACAGGAAGCCAGTGGAATAATTGAATTGAAAGTCTCGGGGTATTACTAGTTCAGTTTAATTATTGTATGTCAAGAAGCAGATCCCGAACGGTATGAAAGTGGTTCAGGAAATGTTAATGAATATTTCAAATGGAGATTTTATACATGCCAAAAGGCTTTGGGAAAAGCTGGTATCTGCCAAGTGCAATGCAAACTTCCCCCGCTTCCATTGAATTATCTTTTTCCTTTGCCCTGGTTTATGTAATGCATTTATATTGGCCCTTAGGAGTGAGGATTATAGAAAGCATTAAAGACACCATTATCCTTGACTTTTCTCATGCTTTTCTTAGGCATACTAGTTGAATTTTATCTTTCTTTTATAAAGCAGAGACCTGAAAGATTTAGTTGGAGTCTTTGCATTAAGTAAATCTCTTCTGAGTGATCAAGATGGGAGTAGCCCAGGATTTATCAGAAGAGTACATTTTTGAGAAGACTGTAACATTAGGGCAAC
Organism: Chloroceryle amazona; assembly: GCA_027560015.1. Classification (NCBI taxonomy): domain Eukaryota; kingdom Metazoa; phylum Chordata; class Aves; order Coraciiformes; family Cerylidae; genus Chloroceryle; species Chloroceryle amazona. The sequence goes on along the minus strand of JANHFX010005946.1, from coordinate 10,040 downwards.
ATCACTTTTCAAAAGACCATTAGTTGACTTCCATCACTCACAGGCGGTGTCGGAGCCGTACTGAGACTGCCTGGATTTCCACCTCTCACGCTGGTGGTTTCTTAAGAGTTAATTTCATCCCAAGAGTGAATTTGGAGTTCGTATTCTCTGACTTGCTTAGTAATGATTCCAGAATTATGCCATAATTTTTCTTTATTTGAGAAAAAGAAAATATGAAGTCAAATTGGAAAACCAGGAACTCATTAAGATAGCAAAGAAATTCCTCAATCCTCTTTATAGTTGCTTTTCACCCCAATAATGACTAAACTGCAATTAAAAAGTTTCACTCTACTGAGTAGGTTGTTCTGTAGAATTTTTCAAAACCTGTAACAAGCAAACAGTACCAAGATGTGCAAGTTGCATAAAAGCAGGCTGAAGATTACATGCTTTAAATATTTTTTTACAGTCCTCCTGAAAATAAATCTTCAGGAATAATTTGCCAAGTGTGTGTATATATATGTGTGTATAAAATGTATATAGTGAGAAAACCACTTCCCTGTTTTCTGCAGCATCTCTCATTTCTACGTGCATGGGAACACGAGATTTTCCAACATGAGATTTTCAAAGCCTGACCTCTCCAAGCATGTTTTCTGTGTGTAATCTCACTGTTTTTCTAGGTGGTTTCTTTCTTATATAGCCTTTTCTATTGCCATTTTCAGACTTCCAGCAGTATATTAGTAATAATGTTTGACAGCAATTGTATCTCTCAAACATCAGCTTCTGGAGTTACTGTTTCTTTTAAAATGCAGGGAAGATGGACACTCTCCTCAGGGAAGTACTGCAAGGAAAATTGAAAGTGTCCTTCTCCAGGTCCCTGTCAACTTAAGTAATATCAGTAATAACTGGGAAATGACTTTCTAACATGTGTGGTCATCTGAAACTACATGCATGTAAAGGAATATTCGGAGGTTTTGAGAGAAGGAATTGGGGTTCTCACAACAGGGCAGCCCTCCCCTCCTTCCAAGTTCCCTAAGCATGGCAGAAGATAGTTCCTGTGGCTGTCACTAGGGAACAGCTGCCCTCTCCACTTGTAATTGGAGATCCCTTACCATGTGTTATCCAGGTGTGCATCTACTGTCCATCCCCTCTCCTCTTCACTCTGTTCCAAAGGTCAGATTCTAGGGGTGGGGTACCTGAAGGACACGTAGACTGTGTCCATCAATGTCTAAATGCAGCAGAGGGCCTGAACACCGGTGCCCTCTGACAGAGGTGCTTTCAGTGCAAGGGCAGCGCATCTCGAGGAACCTCCGCTCATGGGCGAGGAGCCTTCCTTTCTTGCATTGCAGAAGAGCTGGCTGAGTATGATTTTATAAGTTTTAACAAACTGATTTCTGCTAAAGAGCCAGTTCTATGTGTTCACTACGTATTTTTTAACAGGGCTGAAATTTGCTGACAAGAAGCACAAACTTAGAAAAGTTACTTTTCATTCTGAGAGTGAAAACGACATCCCCTCCATTCTTTTTATCCTGATCACTGGCTAATGATTCATCTTTTCCATAGTGACCATGAGGTAACAGACTTTTTCAGAAGTCTCTTTCAGCAAGAGGACGTTGTTGGGTACTGCTCTGCAGCCAGGTCATGGACATCTGGGCATTCTTTGTCATCAGAGGAGTGGCTTTTTGAACCATTGGCAGAGGAACCGTGACTTTTTTTCCATGTTCTGCTTTACATAATAAGCTTTCTATTTTGCTATCCTATGCATTTATAAATGTATTTTAATGTATTCCATTCTTCTTGTGACTCTAGCTCCTGCATCTTTAGAATCTTCAAGCAGTATAGAACAGGAGAAATACCTACAGGCCTTACTGAATGTAATATCCGTCCACTGTAAAATGAACGGCAGTAACACTCTCACTGTTCGACCAACAATTGCTCTGTCTCCGGGTAAGGTTTGGTTATAGAGTGCTTTCCTGGGCTTTGCTTGAAAAGTGGGTTTCCTCTGATTTGGTATTAGTTCAATCACCCATATGAATTCTGCTGTTCCTTTATTGTTACACTTTCCAGAGAGCTTATTCATTCTTCGTTTCAGTGAAGGTGTTTTCTGGATGTAAAGGATGTTTTTAATCTTCTCCCAAAATCTTTGTCACTATCCTTAATGTCAGTAAACAATTAGCCACCTGTAGGTCACAGTTTTTGATGAAATTCACTTAAGTATGATGGTCAGTCCTGAGGAATTAGTAATTTATTACAATTCTGGAACAAATAAAGTTCTCCAGAATATCAAGATGCTAAAACTTTCCGGCTTTTTTGTTGTTTGGTTGGTTTGGTTTTTTTTTAATTATCAAATGCAACAATTACATTTTATAACAGAATCAAAAGCAAAGATGTATTTTCCAGTCTTTCATAACAACGGAAAACCGTGTATTAAATAAGACTGCCAAACTGAAGAGAATGCAAAATACTGCTGTATTTCATTTAGTGAGGAAATAGGGGAATGCAGGCTCAGGTTCTACATGAACAGCTATACTCTCTAGCTGCAGCAGCAGTGGAAGGTATACAGGCACTTCCATGTGTGTTACAAAATCATCCAGGCTTTTAACGTCGTTTCCAAGTAGAGCTTTACTTGCCGTGGAAGCTCTTTCAAAATACAGTTGGAGTTACACGTATGTGGAACGATGAAGAAATGAATCTGTGTTGTATTTCAGTTAGTGTGTGATGAAACCTGGTAAGGTTCATGTGACCATAACCCTAGTGTCTTAGGAAGAGGACTATGTGACTTGAAGTCCTGTCTGTCTTGTCCTATTCAGCTGGTGGTAATTGGCCTGATCCAGCCAAACAGTGGCTTTGCTTGTAAAGTAACACCATCCCTGAAGGGTGCACGCTTTGCTTCATTGATTGTACAATATGTCGATTGCTTAACTGTATCTAACATCTCCATGCTGTTGCCAATGTATACATCTGTCTTAAAAAACAAATCTGAAGTACAAAACTGGCAAGAATTAGCTGTATTTTGTGAAAAAGGGAATTTTCTCGGTTATATAAAGTGTTAGTCTGAGTAACACTAGTTTTTTTTTAATCACCTATTCTTTTTTTGGCTGACTTTAGGCACTGAAAGGAGGGCTTCGAGAATGTCTACTGTGTTTAAGCAGGTAGTGCCAGGACATTTGGATGTAAATCTGTCCAATAGCTTTGCTCGAGGAGGTCAGTAAGACTGGCTCAAAGTCTATTCTTTGAAGTAATAAATGATAACAAAATGTTAGCGAAATAAAAATAATTGCACTGCTTACTGATTCATTACCCTGTGAAACAACAAAATAGAAAATACAAAATAGCTGCAGTCCATAACATTTTAGTATCTAATTCCTGTTTGAGTCCTTCAGCTATCATTGGAATAAAGCTTGTTTCACGCTGGAAGTTAGTGGAAAATTCGGCACGCAGTCAGGAATTATGTTTCTAAATACTTTAATTCATCCATATTTTTATTTTGTCTAAAATACATGGCCTGAAAATGCAGATTTTCTGTTAGGATTGATGCACTTTCAATCTCCAATTGCAGAGCATTCTGGTGTTTGGCTGAAGATTTGCTGATGCTTCTTAAAGTTACAAATAATCCATCTGAATGATTTTACTCTAGGTAAAGGGAGGGAGTGATGTGGCCAGGCATTTTAAGTGGAGAGATACAGAGCATTCTTTGGAAATAGGTACAAGAGCTCATCAGTGTCATTTCTACGAGAAGCTTTCATTCTGCAGAGTGGTTTCCAACTTCTTTTACTCTTGCAGTCTAACAAAATCATTACGATTTTTCTTTTAGATGCAAACATGCTTGAATTACTGCATCAAATTCCTTAAGCACACATTTGTTAGGACAGAGATGAAGCTATTTCCCAGATGGGAGCATTTTATGTTTCTTCTATTACCTTTTAGCACCAAAGGCTCTTCTTACAATTATTTCTAAGCACCTGAAAGTTGCTTTTCTTTCTTTTTGATACCTCATCTAAAATGAATCAGACCTGCTTTGACCTGCTGAGGTCCATTCCAACCTAAATTACTGTGAAACAGAAAAAACTGTAGCTTCCTACAGGGAAGAATAAAACAACTTAGTTGGGGAAAATTTCCAAAAGAGATGGGTGGGATTAGAGAAATGAAGGAAGGAAGAAGTCATGAGAGAGGGAAAAAGGGAAGAAAAAAAGCAATGCTTATATATATACACACACAGAGCTGGCTAGAGAAGTTATTTGAGATTTGTAGCTAAAGGGAAGAGAGAAAGAGCAGTTAAATGGTAAATCACCATCCCCCCAAAATGGAAAACTCCGTGCATTAATTATAGTATATGCACATGTCCTATCAAAATGTTCTCTATGTCCTCTGCTCACAGTCTGGTTATTTCTAGTACATGGAGGTGAAAAAACGTAGTGATTTTAACTAGAAAGGCAAAATGGCTAGGGACCAAAGACAACAGGAGGGAATAGTGTCTGGAATTGTTAGGTAGATTGGTGGCCATGCTGAGTTTGTAGTGAAGCAGTGACAATGCTGGGTACCTGGCCGCAGAGGATCGGGCGTATTCCATCCCCTCGTGTTGGATGGGAGTGCCAACAGCGAAGCGGTGCCGAACGACAGTCAGGGTGCTCCAGAGGAGTAAGGGAAGGCTTGCTGCTTGCCCGGATGGAAGTTGTCTTTCGAAGATAAAAGGATTACTGAAATACCTGTTGCTGGTTCAGGGATTAGAGTCTGTGCTAAGTGTGATGAGTTTGTTGCTCGTTGGTGAACAAACAGCATTAGGTCAGGGATGTGTTTTGTTGGACGGTGAGGTCTCTTGGCTAAGTTTCAGCGGCGATCGGGAAGAGGGCAGAGAAGTTATCTTGTGTCTTGCTGGATTGCTGCCACACCTGCTCTGTGTATCTGAAAGGTGTAATTACAGCCCAGTATCTGCAGTCTATTCACAGTTCAGCAGGACACTGTGAGGACTTTGCTGAAACGTAAGAATGTTTGACAAGTACAGTGGGAGCCAAGGTGAGAAGTTGACAGGATAAGAGAACAAAGAAAGGCAGTATCTCCCCGTAGAGCAGTGAAGGATTTTAGATTGTTAACACAATTCTTTTAGAGGAATCTCTAAAATACACAAAGTAAATAGAATCTCTCAAGTTCTTTATCTCAAAATGATTCATGGCATTTATTACTGCAAAGGTTTTGGCTACTTTTTCACAGCTAGTTCTACTTAACATGTGAAGTAGCGTCACAAGACCCTATGCAGGACCAAAAATACAAGGGTTTGGTCAGCTGAAAAAAACAGACTTATCCAGACAGTCTAGAAATGTCATTTCTCTCTCCTTTATATTCCTAAGAATACTCAATAAGGAAAAAAAAAACACCTCAGTGGGATTAGCTAGTTACTTAGCAAGAAATTCTGCATTATGCACTACACTGTACAAAATACAACAGCAGTATTTTTGTGGGTTTGACTGTGGATCCTTTTTTCTTTCCTTGCTTTTATTCTCACACATAGCAGGGCTCAAAAGTCAGGTCCAGCTATGATACACCGATTGAAAATGATGTTTTCTATTTTTTGTGCCATAGTATTTCTCATTTTTAAAAATCCAAATACTCACCCCTTGTCCTGAATATTTGTGTCCGTGTCAGGTGTGGGGATTTTTTACTTCATCTGGAACATTGTAAGAAAGTATTTGCCTAAAGCCCTGTTAAGTTGTTTCTGATCTGAAGTATTTGGCCAAACACATTTCCTAATATATTTTCATTCTTGGACCTGTTTTCTGGCAATACCTTAGTTGATATCTTTCATGAGAATTCTAAGTTCACTCAAAATACTACCTTTGCTTCTTAGGTGACTTTTTAAGTGTAGTGGAGTTCTACAGAACAGCTCTAATTAGCTGGCAGTGTTGTGTAATTTAGTAGAATAAAATGTTTTCTCAGTATGATTTGCTGCTGTTGGAAAAATCCCTAGGTTATTTATAATTAATAAATCCAGACTCAACTCAGACATTTATTTTAAAGGCATTAACACTTTGGGTAGGTTTTAATAGAATATTTGTATTAAAAGAAGTTGCTTGTGTTGGTGGTGGCTTTTGAGCCAGAAATAAACCCTCTGCTAAGCATGGAAGGCTACCAGTGGAAATGAGAGCTTTTGGAAGGGGGGAGGAGATCTCTCTGTGTGACAGATACTGCACATTTTCAGAAGCATCTCTTTTTACACAGCCCTTTAAAAGTGTTTGTCAGTGTGTAGAACTAACATTCTGATTTGATTTTGAGGTCCATCAAATTATGTACCTAAAATAGACTAATCCTTTTTTTTTTAAAAAAAAACCAAACACTAAGGTTGTGACTTTTAATTAAACTAACTTTCAGATGGATTCAGTATTCAGCAGAATGATTTAATTGTTACATTTCCTTTGGTATTGTAATGATGGAAAAACACGTGATGGCCCTGCTACGTGTTTGAAACCATTGCAATGACAATGAGAATGACTGCTGCTTGATAAATGGGTATTTCCTTCCCGTTTTATATTGGTTTTCTGCCTTGATTGATGTTTTGTCTTGTGATGACTACAATTTGTGCTGTCTGATAAATCATGTACTATAAAGAAATTCAATATATACTGGATCTTTGGAAATTAATAAGTAACCCTTTTCTTTTCTCCTGCAATGTGTCTCGCTGCAATGTGCATTCCATTCCTCCTCCTTCTGTCTTAACTGTTATCTACCAGTGCTTGGGTACAGAGATAAATGTTTCACTCATTCAAATTCCAAATCAGCAACTAAGGGAAGAGTCCATCAAGGTACCGTATTCTGTGTCCTGAAAGCACATTCTTTTCTACCATCTCCATAACTACTACAATATCTTTATCCGTGCTAAAGTGATAACTGACAGGGAACCTTGATTCTGCATTAACAGAATTTGGGGGGGTTTATTTCAGTACTGTGGTTTGGTTTTATTTTGGGGGGGTTTTTTGGCCGTTGTATGATGCAGTGACAGCAATTAATCACACACTTCACCGTGTTATTCTTTAATAATGTTATGATTTATAGTGGGGCAATATGTAGAACATTTTTGGTGAAAATTTTAACCAGCACAAAATGAATTTTGCAAAAGGCCATTTAGTACATTTACTGCTTTAGTAAAATAGGGAAGAAATGCTGTCAGTGAATTTTCCTTCCAAACTTAGTGTTAATATTTGTCCCCAGAGAAAATGTGATTTCTGCAAGTTAGTCATAATAATATTGTACGTGCCAAGCAATGAAAGGCAACTACTGCTAACAAAGCATAAGATACTAGGCAAAATATATTAGAACAGAAATACAATTGTGGGGTTTGACCACTGTTTTCCATCTCATCTGCATGTATTTGTAACCAGTTCTGTTGCTTTTGATGTGCTGTAGGTGCTAATGGTGGCCTGCACTTGTACATGTTAGGAGGTGGCACTGTCTATTTTTCTATACATCATCCGTTGGGGGACGGTTGTTTGTGTTGGAGCCTTCATTTTTCCTACCAAAGGAGCAAGAAATTACTTCTCTTATTAAATGTTTGCTGTGATTTCTGCTTGCTAAAGGCTTTAGTATTTCATCTGTAGGAGCTGAGATGTGGGAAAAAAGTTTATACTAAACTTACTACTCAACTAGGTGAGGTGTTTTATGAAACTGGCTGTCTTTGAAGTTCAAACAGTTTAGAACTGTGACCAGTTCCTAAGTTCCTAGCCAGCTATTCTCAGTTACTCTTATTTCTTGCTCACAGCCAGGCAGACAAGCTATACTGTACAGACAAGTCTCTGCTGAGGATTACTGTACAGAATTATTCTTTAACAGAAACATTATCCAGCTTCTAAAGAATAGAATAACATCATTTTGTTGGTTCACCAATCTGAGTGGAATTTTACTGTTAGTTGCAGCTTTTTTTGCTTCAATGCAAGAAATGATAACTGTGCATGTTACTGGATTTTCCTGAAGGGGTTGGAGGGGGTTTTTGGTATTGTAGTATCTAAATTTCTACTAGTATAGGGTATTACTGGTGCTTCTTTTGGAGATCTTGTTTCACAGATTTGCGGACAGGAGTCTGATTTACTGCATATTGGGTTAAAGAATTTCACACCGCCATTTGAATGCCAAGTTTAGTATACTGCAAGGGATTTGATTTTCAAGTAGTGCTATTTATACTCTAAAAATCAAGTACCTTTCACATACCTCACACTGGATGCACAAAACCAGCCTCACAAAGTCATTAAGTCAGACACAAGAAACAGAAAAATATTTACTATTTGTCTTTTCTTCTGCTAGTGCTCAACGGGCCTTGGCAATCTGCTTTATCACTACTTTATCTTCTGCTGAAATCACAAAACTTACTTAAACACGATCGGATCAGAGCACGTCTCTGTGCTGTAGGAATTTCCCACTCTGGAATAACAGTACAGCTGCATCAGCAAGGCACAACAGGCGAAGTAAAAAGGCTGTTGAGAGGCAGAGGTTCTTAGGTTGGTAGGATGCCATTCAGTTGCTGTTGTGCTGCTTTCAGATGCAGGTCTGTGGTTCCACGTCACACTGCACCTTGTCGGGCTCGTGTAGTCACTGGCTTTGGGATTCCTGTACTGCCAGGGTACTGGGGATCTTACTGACAGATTAAAACTGTAGGACTGGCATCTTCTAGGCATCCTCTCTACTCACACCGTAGTCGCATCTGCCAGAGTGTAGTTGTGAAACACAATGATTGAAAAAAGAACTGCCTTCAATTGATTTTAATTTCTTATCGTCCATTAGAGGTGGATAGTTGAAACCTAAAATTCACGGCATTCTGCATTTTGATCATGGCACTTCAAGAGCAAATGTCATATTTGAATTGCTTGTCCTGACATGCATCTCACTATAGTACAATGTGATTGACACCATTACATTGTGTAGGGCAAAAGGAACGGAGGAATGCTAGGTAATGGGGATTTTTAAGTGATAGTGTTTCCATGTTCGAGGAAGCTAATTACATAATATTCTTACTAGTTAGACTTCCAAAATAATATACCTTTGATGAGGACCTCCACCAATCTTCTGTCCCTACTTCTGAGAAGAGCACCACTAGCAATTGCATTTCCAGAAACTTCAACACGTGTTAATTACTTGCAAGTTGCGATGCATTTTATCCCCATGTTACTGATATCATAGCAACCATTTTCTCTACAATAGAAAGCACCGTGGAGAGTTTAATTAGTATCTTAGGTTAAAGGACAATGCCCTAGGAAACTCTTCACAGTTTTTGATAGGAAAATATTCCTTTCCAGTACGTGCAGTTAATGATGTCCTATGGGGGATGCAGATGACATGTTTAAGCACTCGACTTTCCAAATTACATTTAGCACGTGCCATAATAATTATGCTCTCCAGTGCCTCACAGAAAGAGGGGTTTTTAATATTTTTCATCTTTACGAAGGTGTGTGGGCAAGTCTTCGGTCAAGCAACCGATTCATCAACACTCAGACTCCGTTCGTCGACGTCGGCGCAAGGCTTGCAGGGAAGGATAGCAGCACTTCCTACAGCAGCAGCACTTTTCTGCAGAGTCAGCTGGTGAGACGGCAAGCAGCCCTCTATATATTCGGAGAAAAATCTCAGTTACGGGTAATGGCAATCTTTTTATGTTAATCTATTTGGTTTGAGTTTAATAAACCTAATGCTTTTATAAAAGAATAAATAATATTCTAGGTAATGCAGACAGATGGCTCTCCTAAAGGTGTAAACTCTCACGAGGATTATTCCTCAGAATAATTAATGCTGTATAACTCAGTATTGGCTTTGGGGGTTACTTTGGTTTTGGCTTTATTGAACTAGTTTATACAATCTCTCCTGGGGTGCATAGAGTGTGTCCAGCAGGTCAAGGGAGGTTCTCCTCCCACTCTACTCTGTGCTAGTGAGACCACAGCTGGAGTGTTGTGTTCAGTTCTGGGCAGGGACAGGGAAATACTCGAGAGAGTCCAACGGGGGCTACAAAGATGATGGAGGGACTGGAACATCTCTGAGGAGGAAAGGCTGAGAGCCCTGGGGCTGTTCAGCCTGGAGAAGAGAAGCCTGAGAGG
>JANHFX010005943.1:6277-28138 GCA_027560015.1 Chloroceryle amazona | reverse complement strand
GTGCCTCTTTTTTTTTTTTTTTTTTTAAGGGGCCTTTCCCTCTTTGGTTGGCCTTTTGTTTTTTTTTTTTTTTTTTTTTTTTTTTTTCCTTTTCTTTTGGTCCTCTGTAGCATTGCATGAAACCCGTTGATGGGATTTTTTGTGGTGTCACAGTTTAGGGTTATAGTGACGTTGGGGCCATAATGCAGGTGTGATGCCTGCAGAGCAGGAGCTCTCTCTAGAAGGATCATTGACTGTGGGTTTTGAGTCTCATGCATGTCACCGGCTGATTACAGAGTTAATAAATTTTTGCTACTGTACATGCCTTGACCAGAAAAATAGTGTCCCTGCCTGACACAGTTTGCAAGGACAGCTTGTCAAGAGCGGAAGAGTTGGTCAATAAATGCTCTAAGTGGCACCCTTGGGAGTTTTGCACCAAAATGGAAATGCCTGTGTCCTTCAGTCCTTCCCTCCATGCCAAGTTTTTTTCTCCCCCCCCACCCCCTTCCAACATGCCACTCAAACCCTCTCCTTTCTGCAGTGTTTTTCCACAAGTGTCTTCTGAGCACGACAGTAAGGAGAAGAAAGCTGTTGCAAGACCACAGGCAATGCAGTGAAGGCGGGCTGATCCCTATCAGTCCAACCCTTGCCTGTATTTTTGGGCTCCAGGTGACTCGGCAGCTACCAACTGGCTGCACGGTACAGATGGGCTCATATCCAGCAGCAGTTGAGCATGGGGCTTCCTCTGCCTGCCACAAGACCCATCTCATCTGCCTGAACCTTTTCCAGGGCTGCCCCCTCAGCTCTAGGGTTTGAGTCACACAGCCCCAGCAAAGTGACCAAGATGTCCCCATGTAGGTGTGGAACAGAGAAAGGTTCCATAACCCTCTCAGGGCAACAGAATGAGCCAGGGGGCAGAGGTTTTACAAGTATAGCAGCCATAGCTCCAGTGGTGGCATCTTCCAATCTTCAGTCAAGACCTGTTGCTCACAGCCCTGCCAGCGCTGAGCTACAGACTTCCATGGGTGATTTTGATCAATAATCCTTTTATTTTCCTTAGAAAGGAAATGCTTCTTAAAAAAAGCAATGTGCTGCCAACATGTTGGGTTGTTGGCTTGGATTTTTGGAGATTCACAGCCTTCCAGCTCTGCTCTTGCTTCAGGGAAGAAGCAACATGGTTGGGTGCAATGTTCAAACCTCAGAGGAGCAAGGTCTTAAATAACCCCACCACATCTGAGCTAAGCAAGCTCACACCCCTGTTGCTGGATGCAGGAGGAAATTTTCTTTGCTTTTACCATGCACAGCAGGCCTCTCCATGCTGTTCTTGCAACCTGGGGCAAGGGGAAATTTGGGTACAACGCTGGGCGGTGCTGACTGGGCACATGTTCCTGAGCCGAGCGACCACCCAGGGCCCCCTTCATGCGAATGGGGTCAGCAGCTGGGAAATTGCAGAACAAAGTGCCTCCCTGGTAATTCCCAGCTGCCGTTAAAGCGGCTTTAAAATAAATTCCCTCAAAGAGCAATTCCAAGTATTTGAGGGTTTGAACTTTTCCGGAGAAGGGTTTGGGAGCTGCCGGCTACTGCGCTGCACCCTGGCACACCGGGGAAAGGCTCTGGCGGAATTGTCCTGGTAATCCCAACCTCTAGAAAACATCTTTTTTAAATGTATGTATTATGTTTATTTACTATCTGCGCGTGCAACGTGATGGTCAGAAATGGAGCACGGATGGAGGGAAATCTTGCATTAAACTGGAAAGGCAGGTTGCTGAGCGGTGTCCTAGGCAGCAGGCAATGCTCAGGCTTGGTGACCCTCACCGTGCCGTTGTACCTGGTGGCCAGCACTTACCCAGGGGTGCAGCCCAGCCAGGCGCCCCTCACTGCACATTCTTTGTCCGGCTCTGCTTGGTAACGTGGGCACAACAGAAAACAAACTTTGCAGCAAGCCTTGCTCTCCCAGAGCCCCTGAAGCTTGTTAAAAAACAAAACAAAACAAAACAAACAAACAAAAAAACCACAGAAAAACAAAAACAAAAAAAGCAAACAAAAAAAACCCCACCCAACTTTGGAGCAATGTGGTCTTTTTTTCTTTTTTTTTTCTCATGCTCATGAAAATTCTCATACTAAACCAGTAACCTCTGCTGCCCCCAGTTCATTATTTTTTAAGGTGGCGTTAGTGGGCTTTTAAAGGAAGGCTTGTCCCAACTTTTGTGTCCCCTCCTCTCCTACACCCCATCAGCAGCAAATTACAATTTACTGCTTTCTTGTGTGGCAGGCAGAAAAATGTGGTTTGGTCAACAGTCTCATCTCTACTTCCCCACCCCAGAAGGCTCTGGATGTCCCTGCAGTGGTGGTCCCCAGAGTGATGCGTCATGGGGGATGCAACCTGCTGGTCACAGGGATGTCCCCGTGAGTTTGGGCACCCCAGGCTGGGGACAGCCAAGCTTTTCCCTGCAGGGACGGTGCTGGGCTCCTGCCAAAGTCCCCTCTCCAGGGCCCTATCACCAGTGCATGTGCAGCCAGACTGAAGGCTGGTGATTAAGCCCTTGATTCAGGTCACCTTCTGCCCATCTTGGTGCCCCGAATGATAGGGGTGCTGATAGCAGGGCCACATCCAAGCAGAGAGCTTGCATGTTCAAAGGAGCTGGGGATGAACTGAGCCAATCTGGGGTAAAACCACCCTAGAAACCCCATTGCAGTGGAGATTTCCTCCCCACACGCCCTTCTTTGCTGCAGCTCAGCCGCTCCCAGCTCCAACCAATTTTGTTTGTGGGCTGTCCTTTGCTCTGGCAGCTGCTTAATAAACTTCCTATCATGTATGTAATTTTTTAAAACATTTTTCTTCTGCATGGATGTGGCACAGCTGTCTCCTGAGGTGGTAGAAGACACATCTTGCTTCTTAAGGACAGGTAGGGAAACCTGCACATTGAACAGGGAGGTTTGCCATGGACAGGACAGCAGTGGGTGCAGTCCCAGCCCAAAGTCGCATCCACTGGACCACACACTTAGTTCTCTTTCCTTTTTATTCTCCAAAACTAATCCCTGCAGCCCCTTAGGCTTTTTTGTTGTTGTTGTTGTTGTTGCTCCTCTCTGAATTCCTTCTAATTTGCAGGCTCGCTGCCAGCATACAACGTGCTATAAAAAGGGGACTTGTTCTTCAAGCTTCCCTCCAGTACACAGCATTTGCACAAATAGCAACGCGCTTGACAAGCAAGTCTGATTCCCCCTGCTGTTACTGAAACGCTTCTAGGGTGCTTGGCAAATAGGATTGCTGTCTTAAGACAAACCAAGTTGAATTTTATGGATGGCCCTGAGCCAAATCCCAGCTGATGTTTCCAGCTCCCATCAGCTGGAAAAATGGATCTGTGCATTTGTATTTTTCTCCCCATGCAGTTTCCCTCTCTCCAAGAGCAAGCGAGTGCAGTTTGCATCCCTCCATGCCTCGCCACTGCAGCTACAGCTGCAGAGCTGGATGCAGGTTGCTGCCGGAGCCAGCCCCAGGGCCACCACTGATTTTTTGGCTGGCCTGGAGACCAGTCCCCTTGCCATTTGAGGCAGCTGCGATGCAAAACCCCCTGCTGGCTTCCTTCTTAAAACTAATGAGCCGTTTGACCCTGGCAAGTCCTCCGGGAAAGCTGCTGCTGGAGCCTTGCTGCTCACACGGATACAAACTGCTCTCATTTCCAGCCTAAATTTATTTGTGGATGACTCGTACCCATTTGGCCTTGTTCTTCTTGTACCCGCACTGGCTTTTGGCTCAGATGGCTCTTTTCCCTGCTCTGGTATTTATCGTCTGGTGGGCTGTACCAAGCGTCATGAGTCTGCCAATGTAAATAACCCCAGTGCTCCTGGTTGAGAAGGGAGGGAGGAGGTGTAAGGGCATCTAGGCTTCCCCATCCCTGCAGTGGAGACAGCCCCAGCAGCTCGCATCTTCAGCTCATCCTCCCACTGACAGGAAAATCACTGTGCTGCCTCTCAATGTCCTCACAAGGGGTGGTCTCAGCCTGCAGAAGGACACCCCAACCATCCTCACCAATTCAAAGCCAACATCTAATTTAATTAGTGTCCTCCTCTTTTGCAATGCAAAAGCCATTTTAGTGAGGATGAGGGTATTTTTTTCTTCCTAACACAGCCTTCAGTAACACCCCTCCTACTCCTTTTGGTTGGCAAGCTTGGGTAGCAGCACGACCACTAGCACTCGCGACTGTGCTGATCTCATGCTAATCTCAGCCCTCATCTTCTGAAGCAGAAGTTCCCTGTGCACAGCTGTGCCAGGCACTTTGCTCAAAGACTGAAGTGGATTTCCAACACTTAAGTTCATCAGAGCAAAATATGCATGTGGCTCTTTACCAGCGGTCCCCTTTCTTGTGTATTGGACTATCCAGGATACAATATGTTTTGATTATAAACCCTGCTGAGGGGCTTTGAGGCTTTGTATATGAGATCTTATAAAACTGTGCTCAGGGTGATGGCTGAGACCCTGTTCAGATATAGGGAGAGCTGCAAGGTGTTTGCTTTCTCCCCAGGGATGGTATGAGACCTCTTTGGGGTCTCATTTCCCCTACCTGTACTTTTCCCTGCTACATCTTAGCAGTGGGTTTTCTTTGTATGTTTTCTTTGTACATCGATGCCTTTTTGCTCTTTCTTCAGAAGCTCTGTGGTTATTGCTGGTGATGCTGAGACACTGGTTGGCCCATCCTGATTTGGACCCCTGCCTTCTTGGTGTGTGTGGCTGGTGCCTTTCAGGGAAAGAAAGATGCTCTAGCAGCCATCATTCACCAGCTCCTTACTTCCTCCAAGTTTTAGTTAAGAATCAATTTTTGGTTTTGGTTTTGGTTTTTGTTTTGTTTTTTTTTTTCCTGCCTAATCTAAACTGCTTCAACATGTGTCCACTTGAGGCAGGATTTTATATTGCCCTGCAGTGTCCTTCCCTCATGCCGCGCCCTCATTAAACAACGTGTAAATTGGCATCATCAAGGAGGAGCTGTGCTCTGCGGTTATTAGCAGGATTATTCTCATCTCCCACAGTTTCCAGCAAAGCTGCTCGGCTGGTGTAACACAATTCCTCCTAACACTCATCTCCGCTGTTGGGGAGAACGATACTAATCCGGCACGGAGGATCAGTGGCAGATTCCTAGAAAGAAACAAGCAGACCCCATCACATCTTTCTACATTAAGTGGGTTTTAGACCCTAAGTTCATCTTCTCCAGCCCATGATTGTTTAGTACACTATGTCAGGCATTAACTTTCCACCCAGAATCTTTCCCAAGAAGCCTGTGTGTTCCTTTGCAGCTGCAGTGCGCGAGCGCATTGCATCCTGCGCTCGTCAGCAGTATCACTGGGTTTGCTTTTTGCACTGTGTTTTCTCAACACAGAAATCAGTTTCCACAACTTCCAGCACTTCTGGTAGGTGCAGCTGGGCATTTTCTCCCTGCAGTCAATCTTCCTCATTCCTCTCTCCCAACTTATTTGATTTCTTGCTGTATTTAAAGCCAGGGTTTGTCAGTGTGTGTTTTGCAACCTTCTGCTCCTGTTACTAGTTTCTTAGAAACTAAGGGAAAGGAACCACAAGCAATAAAGAGCCCGAGGTTTGAGGACTAGCTGTTTATTTGTCAAAGCTAGAAATGCTGCGACGGAAGAGGACAAGAGGAAATCCTCAGTGCAAACGTACCTCAATTAAATTCAGACTTGCGTAAGTCAAAACTTGGGGGGGGAGCAGCTGGCGAGGGGAGGATTTCCTCCTGCTGCAACTTTAGATGGTGGTGTTACCAGTGCCATTACTCCAAATAACATCTTAGTTTTGCCTTTTGCACTTCATTTTTGCAACCCCTGGGCTGGCTTTCCTTCACCATTCCTGGCTGGTGCTGGAGGAGCAGTGGTGCTCATCTTGGTGGCATAGTGTCACCCCTTCCTTGCAGTGGGATTGCACACTTCTGGTGCACAAGCCAGATTTCTTCTCTCTGGAGGGCAAGGGTCTGTCTCTGCATGAAGTGGAGAGCGAGGGAACTTGCACACAGTTTTCTTTTTCCATTTTGCCCCTCCTTGCTGCAGAGGAGACAAGTGGGTGGCTGTAAACCAGCCCCAGGGGTGCGAGGCTGAGGCTGGCCATTAACCGCTCCAGACAGGGGATGAGGAGCTGCGGTGTGGCTCGGATGGCAGAGCCAAAGATGCTCTGAAGCCCAAAAAAAGGACAAAAATAGGTGTCTGGACCATTCAAGAGGGTTTGAGGACCACTTAAGGTCTTCTCCCTCGGAAGGAGCAATTACCAGATGAAAGGGAACATCTTCAACTAGAGGTTTTTGGAGCATCTGTTTTGAATTTCACTCATTTGGGGAAGCTGGGAAGGCTGCTCGCTGGGGTGATGGCTGGACAAGGCAGAGGGTGTTCTTCAGTGGATATGACTGGTTGCTTACAAAATGCATTTTGACACCAGGAGGAACTTCCACATCTTTCCTTCCTTGCAGACTGTGTTGTCAATAGCTTTCCAATGTGCTAATGCTGGGCACAAGCCAGATTTTCTACTCGCTGGAGGGCAAGGGGCTGTCTCTGCATGAAGTGGCAAGCGAGGGAACTTGCACGCACTTTTCTTTTTTCCACTTTGCCCCTCCTTGCTGCAGAGGAGGCATTGGCATGTAATTACCACCAGCTTTAGTCCAGCCAGGCCAACCGTCTTTCTGGCAAACACAAATACAATAGGAGCCAAAGGTTATTGCACACTTTAACTAAAACCATTGCCGCCCCAGGGCCTCACCCAAGCCCAGTCTGCAAAGCATCCAGGACCAGTTCGGTTCAGTTTTCCTGGTCCTGGAAGACTTCATTTGATGGCAATCACCCATAACTTTTTTTTTTTTTTCTTAGTTTCCCCCTAAAACGCCACCTGCAGGCTTGCAGCCACTGCAGCACCTGCCAGGGGCAGCACATCTGGCCAGTGTTAGTGAGCCCACCACAGGATGCTCTTGGTTCAGGGTTTTCTTGCTAAAATTATTAGCAACTTTAATTGCAAACAGAGGCGGGCAAAGGCAGGTCACACGGACACGCTGCCAGGAGGCATGCACAGCTTAGCCCGGCTCGTGGCTGTGACCAGCATTCTTGCCCATTGGTGGGATGGAGATGTTAGGCACCATGCAGGGTCTCACTTGACCTGGAGGAGCCACCCAGAAGCCAGAGCATCTCACTTGGGTTTTTCTTCCAGCTACTGCTCTGAACTGGCATTTACTCTGAAACACAGAGGATTTAACTTTCTGTCCCTGAGCAAATACAACCCAAAGTGATGCAAATACATGAGCTCACCCAAATCTCAAGAAGAGGTAAATATTGCACCATGCTGAGCTTGTTATATCCTTTGCCCCTGTCTGAGAAGCTCTGCCTAAGTCCACCCTGCCACAGGGACAAGCCAGTTTAGGAAGGAGGTATATGGTAGAAAAGACTTTCTACCCGCCACCGAGTTTAATTATCGGTGCCTCAGCATTTGCAATGTGATGGATGCTGATCCTGTCCCCTATGTAAGGCTGCTTTGGCCACTGGCATCCCCACAGAGCTGCCAGTGGAAAGGAGTTGGGTTTCACAACCCGCCTTTTCAGGCTCCCACAAGATTACTGCACGGAGAGGAATGTGCCGGAGAAAATATCCCAACTGCTGTTAAAAGGCACAGCTTTCTCTGCCCCTTTCTGGGATGGCCGTTTCTCCATCGCACCAGACACCCTTGTCCGTCTGGCAGTGCCTGCTGGAGCCAGACCCGTGTCACCTCCTTGTGTCACCCTGGGGTGCCTTTGCCCTCGTGGCCTTCCCATCATGTGCAAATAATTGCAATCATGATAAGCAGGCTCTTTTATGAAGAAACTCTTTGCTTTTCCCTCGCGGTGCTCCTGGGACAGAGCCTAGTCACTTTATATCTGGACAATAAATCTCCAGGCTTTCCAGGACACACCCTCCACGCAAGGCAGTAATGCTTCATAAATAATGGGCCTGCCAGATGCTTGTTCTGTCTGGGTGAAGAGCACACCAGCCAGTTGCAGCATCTGTAAATCATTTGCCAGGAGAGCCCAGGCAGCGCGGGAGTCTCAACCTAATCCCTTTTGGCCAACCCTTTTGAATCACAGTGAAGGTTTCTGGGATACCCGGAGTACAAGCATCTGTGAGCTGTGGCAACTTGTGGTCCCAGAGTGAAAGCTACATCCCACACGTTTCAGGAGGAAGGTGGAAAACTCTTCCTTCTTGGGTTCTTCTACTTCTGAAAGGTGTGAAATCCTTGCCAGGCAAAAGCTAAGGTAGTCAATTTTCTTGATCAAATTATTTGCATTTGCTGCTGACTGAAAATGCTGGGAGCATCAGATGATGAGATGTGGTCCTGGGCATTGGAAGGTACTGGTGAAGCTTGAACTGGTTTGATGTTGAGTCATTTCCTGGGTGATGGGATGTGGAAAAGGCTTGCTGTGGAAAGTGGGGATGGCTTTCTCTGATATGCCTTCTCTGTTGGGTCTTCTTTTGGAGCTCCACATGTTTGGCCTCCAGCAAGAATACCACCTAAAGTTCTCC
This sequence comes from Chloroceryle amazona, assembly GCA_027560015.1. Classification (NCBI taxonomy): domain Eukaryota; kingdom Metazoa; phylum Chordata; class Aves; order Coraciiformes; family Cerylidae; genus Chloroceryle; species Chloroceryle amazona. The sequence goes on along the minus strand of JANHFX010005943.1, from coordinate 19,627 downwards.
ACAGAAGATCTTGTTGCATCTAGGGGTGATTGCTGGGCCTTTGCACTCACCCTGGATTCTCTCTTAGTCTAATTACAAGCCTTTTGGACTCTCAGGTGGCTTTGGCGGGTGCTCTGCTTTTCTAGCTCCAGTGCAGGGAAGCCTTAACCACAACCATAAAGTCTTTTCCCAGATAATAGTAAGTGGTTACTCTCCTTCTGTGTCTTTTCATTGCCAGAACCTGGTAAGTGGATTTGTTCTATACAAATAAACTTCTCAAGGGCAGGGAGTCACAATATCCCTGGGCTTCTTTGGAGGAAAAAGATTAACCAGCATGAAGTCTTATGAATTGCTGCTGACCCGACTTTGTTGACAAAATATGATGTTACTAATTCAAGTTCTAGGCAAACTGCCTGAGGCTATTCAGAATGAGCTTGTCCATCACAAGGGCTAAGATCTTCCTGGGAGAAGATCTGGCTGGGCACTTTGGAGATGCACCTGGTGTCTTGGCCTTGTGTTGTACTATGAGTCTGAGTCTCCCACAGTGGCCACGGGTACATGAAAATTCACTGACAGAGAAGGACAGGAGGAGTCCACCAAGAAGCCAGGTACTAGGTGACTGCTTCAGAGCAAGATGAAATGACCTCTGTTATCTTGCTGGAAGATGTCCCAGCTCATTGCAGTGGCATTGGACTAGATGGTTCTTTCCAACTCAAATTATTCTGTGATAACTGTAATGAAATTTCTGGCACCCTAAAATGAGGTTTCTGCTTTCAAACCAAATCTTGCCCATAGCATTGTTGCTTGAAGAGGCATAACAGCTTTGTTATGAAGGTGAAGTTCAGGAGTGTGACCTGTGCTGCTCCCAGGATGGTCCTAAATCCCAGAAGCTGCTGACCTCTCTCTTGGAATGGGAGATGTTCATTGTCACCCTGCTGTTCCCCCAGTCCCATGGCTTATTTTAGACTGTGGCAGGGGAGTGGTTGCTACATGTCCCCAAGTGCCATCACAGCACTTGAACCAGAGAAGAGCTGCCATGGTGGCAGCCAAGACCGGAAAGCCTCAGAGCTGGCTGCTCCAGTTGCGGCTGCCGAGCTCGTTCACAGCATCTCACGGCAGCATGTGATAGAACAGCTTGCTTCCCTCAGCCTGGAAGCTAGCAGAAAACCCATGCTGGCCCAAGACAGAAGCTATGGGAGTCCTCCTTGAAAGTGTGACTGCAAACACTAGTCTTGAGCAGGGCCAGTGCTGGGGAGGTTCTCACCTGATGAGCCCTCATCGAAGCCCATCTCACTGCAGGAAGAGCTTGCCTTGGGCTGCAAGGTTTCCTGCACCTGAGTGACTAAGCACGTGGGAAAGCACCTTTGGTGCATGCCGGGGTGGTGGAAATTAGGCTGCTAGCAAACAAGCGTGCCAGTGCGTGTCCCACTGTGCTTTGAGGAGGTGGGTGGCACCTATTGGAGGTGGGAAAACAGGTTGTGCCCTCTCCTAATTTTCCCTAAAAAGCTGACAGTTGTCTCCAAGGTAGAGTCAGCCACAGTTAGTTGGAGCCTCATATGTGTGAAAGATGCTCCTCAAAGGCTGCCAGGTTCCTGTAGCCCTGCAGCTAAAGGCCCCTCTCCTGGGATGCCCTTGCTTAATTCAAGTCGTGCCATGAAAACATGACCTGGGAGAGGCAAGAGGAGCACAATCATGTTCCTGTTCCTTTTGCACAGCCTCTCGACACAGCCTTGCCTGGGGTGAAGTGGCTGCTGGGGTGGAGCAGTCCATCAGGCAGGAGTTCAGAGCAGCTTGACCGTTCTCTGCAGAGCAACCATGGCAAGCAGCCCACATTTCACAAGGGGGGTTTTCCCATCAGGCTCTCCAGCTGCTATAAATAACAGGAAACGTTTTGGTGTTTTCTGCTCTGGAGAAGGTCAGGAGCTGGATTCTGTGGTCTTCAGAGCTTTAATAAGGTTGGAGATTTATGTGGTATACCCAGAAATCCCTCAGGGCGCCTGCCCGGGGCCATTTGGCTCCTTGGATGGAGAAGTCTTGAATGCCAGCCTTTGACAAAGTTACCTTAGCCATCCTTTATGAGATGGCAAGTCCTGCTAAATCATTCATGTGTTCTTCATCTCTGAGGCCAGACACTAACTTTTGGATGACTGTAGAACCTGCTTATGAGAGGTTTGAACCGTCCTCTAGCTGCAGTAGAAAAAGCTTCTACTGTGGATCCCACGACAAACAAAGGGACACCAGCCACTGGTCTCTTAAGTTTGCTGGGAGCTCATCTTGCAGCTTCCCTGACTCATCAGCACTTGGTATTCTGCTCATGGTAGGCATATGTCTAAAATTTTCTTTTTGACTCTTCCATCAAGGAAGCTGGTCCTTACTGAATCTCCCTTGGGGCTGGTGGACCAGCTGTTTGACTCCTGGGTTGTTGATCTCTGCAGGTCAGACAGTTGCTTATATCAATGTGTTCCTGACATAGGGGAACAAGTTGTCCCCCCAAAATGACAGAATATTTTAAGCAGCCCTCAGTGCAAACTGATTTTCTAGCCTTTATTCAAAGTAGCGTATTCTCCCTGCAGTATCCCCCAACACCAATACTCAAGTCAAACTTGATTTGAAACTACCCATGCAGTGCTTCCCCATCTCCCTCACTGGGATGTGTTCTTTATGCCAGGCTCCTTCAGGCAGTAGGATCCTACCAAAGCTCTGATTCCTCCAGGTTGCTGTCGTTTATTCTCATGGCTAGGACTTTGGTTAACACCATGGTGCCAGGGGGTGGTTGGAAAGGTCCTAAGAATGATCTCAGCAGAACCAGATCAAAATAACCTATTTCCACTGCAACTGATGTGTGCACACCAAGGCTGGGAGTTACTGCTTAAATTACAGAGATGACTGCCCTGTGCTTCAACCATAGTTAGTATAAGGGATGAGATGATACTTCCAGAAGTTGGTTTGCTCCACAGACATGGCAACTTCCCTTTCCCTGTTAATTAGAGAGTGAACAAAGTGTGAATCCTGAAGGGTGCTTGTCTGGGTCTAACTGGTGTGGAAGAAAGTCACACACACCTTCTCTGGCTCATGGCAGCGATGGGTCTTCATTGAGCTAATATTATTTCCCATTGGGCATCACCACCTTCTGTTCTCATGGTTCACTTGGCTTGTGCTTGTGGCCGGATGGAAACCCAATAGACCAAGTGGGAAGGTCTAGCCCCAGGAGTTTGCTCAGACATCTTGACAACCTTCCTGGGTCATGGAGAACAGCAGGCATCAGGTCTGTGCTGCCTGTCACCCCAGCAACCACACAGGGAGGAGACGGAGCCTCTGCTTGCTGCCGCTTCCATTTCCCCAGCAGATGCAGGAATGCTTTGATGTCTACTCCCCCAGCCCTGATCACCCAGCACCAGGATTAACCACCCGTCAGACCCTTCCACTGTCTCCAAATAAATCTAAACTCAGGCAAGCCCTGCTCACAGGGGTCCTGGCATTCCCCTCTTGCAGAAAAAGGGTTAAAAATAGCTTCTCCCCTTCCACCTGCCCCTCCAAAGCCAAGACTGTTTCATTTTTACAGCTCAAATTTCTTGGGTTTTGGCTCCTTTCCTGGGGCATAGAGGACAGGGACAAATAGCAAAACTACCCTCCTCAATGGTGTGAAGAAGGTAGGCAGCATGAAAAGTACTCACACTCCACATGGGTTGGAAGAAACCCTTCCAACCCTACCCTTGCCTTCCTATAACCTCATGCTTTGAAACAAGGGCAAAAATGAGTTTCGGGGATGTTTCTTTGGGAAAATACTGGATCTTGCTCCTTTTTGCCTTCTTTTAGACACCCCTACAAGGGATGGGAGGGCTGCAAAAATTGAAAATGCAATTGCGTGTGTGTGAGAGTGTTGTATCTGTCTAAGGGGGCTTTGGGTCTAAGCATCCCTGGCACAGATCTCTGAAGCAGCAAAGGAAACCTGGCTCAGCCCTGATTAAATGGCTTCAATGAGGCTGAATTGTTTTTTGTAAAAGCCTGTGTGTTTATATTTCACAAGCTTATTTTAAAACACACGTGTATACAAGAGCAGGCTTATTTATAAGGCAGAATAGCCAGCTATGTCCTTACCTGACTTAAGTGTCAAGGAAGCAGGGGTTTTTTTCCTACTTTTTACAAGTGCAGTTTAAAATAAAATACTGTTTTGCTGTGCACCAGTGAACCTGCTCAAGAGGAGGTCAGAGCAAGGTCTTGTTTTCTGACTGTAAAAAGCTATTTTGCTTGTTTATGGAGCTTCCTCTTGCCAGATGTCATTTTAAGTTAATCTGTTAATGACAGCTATAGGTTTAAAAAAAAAAGCATTTCTGTCTCCCACCTGGCGCTGCCAAAATCCCAAACTAACCAGGTTTCCCAGCAAATGGTGTTTGGGAACTTTCCATCAGTAAAGCAGAATTTGCTGGGTGACCCTTCAGTCCAGGTTTGTTGCGAGGTTTTTGGCTTCAGGTCTGTCAGGGAAGTAGAGTATATGAGAAACCCTTTTAGGGGGTGATCTTGGCATTTTCTGCTTCCCACGGGGTGAGGATTTTGTTCTTTATTCATGGTTTTAACCCTATGAACTGGCAATGCACTAGCCTGGCAGCAGGAGGGTGAGGAGCACCTTATGGTGGTGCTGAAAGGTTGCAGGTAAATGTTGAGGTGTGATGAGGTGTTAGGTATGGGCCTTAACTGCAGGATGGGGAAGGTGAGGAAAGCCCCAAGTTGCTGCTGATTTCCATGAAAGCAAAGTGAGGCTTTGTCTGTAGGAAATACAGTTCATCTTGCATAAGAGACAAAAATCCCGTATGTATTTTTATGCCTATACTCAATAGATATTTTTCTGCTTCTAGCAAGCTTCCCTGAAACATGTGGGCCTGGTGGGTGTGAACATGAAGACCTAGGAGTTAGGGAGGTGAGCAGTTGCCATTTATACCCAGGAAAAGAACTGAGGCAGACGTGATGTGAGGGATGGTTTTCCATCCAGCAAAGCTACAAACCAAAACCCTGACCACTGGTGGTTATTTAAAGACTCCCATGGCACTTTCTGTGAGGGGAAGGTGCTTGGGCTGTGTTCAGGCTGGGCGACTGCTCTCTGCAAAGCCAAATAAACAGCAGCTACTTGAACTTCCTACCTTGCAGGCTCAGTCAGATGCCTCATCTCTGGGCCATGACCAGGTGCTGTGCCTTGGGCGGGCTTTGCAAATAAGCCTCCTTGGAGGATTTGGGGTGATTACCACCTTCTGGGGTTGAGGGGTGCTTTTCCCATTGCACCAAGGATCCCAAGAGAAGAGTTTGGTCTTGCTTGTAGCTGAGAAGGGCCATCTCGGAATGGAGATTTTTGTCTCCAGAATGGGCTGGGATGCCCTATGTGCAGGTCCATGTCCTTCAGTGACCTTGGGTGGAGCAAAGAGTGAAAATTACATCCTTTAATGCTAGATGTGTACTTGAGATGCTAAATTTCCAGCACAGTCCAAGTAGCCAGGACAAGGAATCTCATCCATTCATCAGGGCATTGGTGGAGACAAACAAATACAGTGATCGTCCCATCTGCAGGATGTCCGTGGTGGTGCCAAGGCATCAGTGGGTGAGATGCCCACAGTGGTACTTCATCAGGTGGGGAGGTTGGAGGTGGTCCCTTCCAACCTCACACCTTCTGTTACAGTCAATGCAGACTGTCAGGTGCTCACCTGAGTGTATTAGGTGCTTTTATTGAGTTTTATTTAGCGTGGTGCATGTCTCTCCCTGCCTCTGACCCTTCCCGGGTGACCTGAGATGTTTTAGCAACTCACATGAACCCTGCAATGGATGCTCCTTCCTCACATCCAGCGGCAGCCCCTCAGCCTGGGAACTTTTGCAAGACTTGGCAGCAGGGCTGTTGCAGGAGTATTTCACACAGGACCCAAAAATATTGCTGTCGGTGCAGTGTGGGTCGGCCTGAATGCAGGGTCAGGTCCCTAAGAAATCAGACTGTTGACGAGCAAACTTGAGCGTATTCAAATGTTTCGTCTGATTTTCTTGGACTGCAAAGTTTCCAAGGGAGCCAAAAAGCTGGCTGCCCTTCTTGTTGACTTTGCAGACCAGAAATATAGCCGGGTTCAGTGAAATAGGGAAACTGGAATTCTTGTATTGGTGTAGCAGAGAGGGAAAAAGTTCAATTTGGAAAAGCTCAAATATCCACTTTAGAAATAAAAGTCTAAGGTGGTGTGGCTCGGCTCTGCTCGCTGCTCTCTGCCTGCCCTCAGCATGAAGGATGATCACTCAGGCAAGGGGCAGCCCACAATATGTAGCCTCAGGACTGAAATGATTGCTTGACATCCCTCTGAATTTCTAGTGAAGAAGTAAATCCAGGGACATTTCTCTCAAGGTCTACAAGGTGGGTCCACACAGGCACTGGGGAGCGCAGTCACAAACTGTGCTGGTACACACCAGCACTGAGCTGGGACGAGAGTGCAGGAGACTTTGGGCAGGAGCAGGGAGTCGTTATAAACTGTGAATGAACTCTTAAATGACAACAAACTTGAAGCAAGCCCACGTTCTGGGCCAGGCTGGCTGTGAATCAGCTCTGGAAAATGAAAGACAAAACTTTCTGACTTCAGTTCAAGTTATGAACTTATAAACTCCCAATTATCTGGTTTAATGGAAACAAGCCAGAGACAAACATTTTTCAAGGCGAGTGTATAAGACAGCTTCCTGAAAATGAACTCATTGAAAAAGGCATGATTTGGAGGCTAAAAGTTTGACTTAAGCTGGGTTAATTTGACATGAAGATATCTTGCTGTAGATTCCAGAGCTGCTCTTGAGCATCCTTCATCCCTTTCCTGCTCTTTGCTAAAATCGAGGGGCATGATAAATCACTTCCAAAAATGAAAGTTGAAAAAATGACACATTTTAAGCTTGTTTGGAAGATGGCAAATGTGCAAAAAGATTTTGCACAGGATGGCCACATAAGCTTACTCCTTTCCCCGAGATATAACAAGCCCAAGACTGGCAGTGAACTACAGACAAGTGGAGGCCGGTGGGGCAGACCATGGCCCGTCTTTGCTGTTTCATGGAACAGCTTTGGGGTGGTGGTTAGAATAGGGATGTCCCACATGTGGGTACATTTTTTGTCAGCAGATCTTATACCACAGGGATTTTATGGATGTTTTTCCAGAATAAGGCTTTTTTTTTTTCCTTCTGTTTCCCTTTAAAATACTTATTTTCTCTGTCACTTTAAAAATGGCTGTATATTCCCCAAAACTGTCTTCAGGCATTAAGAAAATCTGAATATATGAAGAAGAGGCATCATATACGCAGCTGGGCAGCAGTTCCTCCCGCGAGCTGCTAAAATTGTCATCTGCTAAAGTTAGCAGAGGTTTCATTGAGCTCTTGTTTGTTTTATTGAAGTGGACGGGTCAAGGACCAGGGTTTTATCAATGCTCTGGCATCAAAGGGATGCAGCCATGGTCTCAGCTGCTGAGAATCATCTTCACCCTTGGGGCTGTGGCTGGAAGCTGGGAGGATGGCTAGGACAGGCTGCTGGTAAGGCGATGATGATGCTGTCACCAGCTTTGCAGGCAGTAGTGCCCACAACGATGCTTCTGCCCAGCTCCTGACAGTGACTGTGCCAGTGAAGTGGGTGAACTCAGAGTTAATTCTTGTCCTTAAGCAAAATCTCCTCTTCCTATCCCTTACACAAGACTTGTGCACTGTGCCAGTGTCCTGGAAGCAGATTTGGGGCAGGTGCCCCTCTGTGGCTGGGTTAGGTGACAGCTTCGCGGGTGCATATACATCCAAATGCTGGTTGCTGCAGTGCTGTAGACTCACAGAGGCTCAGCCAGGAAAGCTGAGGGTCCAGCTTCACGGGAGAGGTCAGCTGGCATTTCCAGACCCTGCAGGGAAACCCCTCAGCAAGGTCCTCAAGTCCTTCAGGTCCTACCATCAGGTAGAAAAAATGCAGCACGAAAGTAGAGCTCAAGGGAAGTCCTTTTGCTGTGTTTCTAGTAAACACCTGCCCAGGGCATGCTAATGACAGAAGAGGGGATGTGCTCCATCTGTTTGACAAACGACACTTAGAGTAGATCTGGATATGGGGTGGGGGTGTTTTATCAACTAACTGATAAAAGAAAATTCTGGGGAAATTCCTGCCTGGGAACATGCAGCAGAGTTTCACACCATGCCTCGGCATTTAATTACAGAGCTCATGTAGCAGCCCTTGGCTGCCCATCCCTGTCCCTGTGCTGCCATCAGTGCCATGCCTGTAGCACTGCCTGTTTGCAGGGAAATGGGCTGGGAACAGATCAAGCTGAAAATAAACTTCATTTTATTTTTTATTTTTAAATAATTCCCCCACGGTGAGATCAGCTTCCAGGTACCTTCACCTCAGCAGGGCTGAGCCACGCTGGGTAGCAGCTGACTTCACACTGGAGCAGATGAGCACCATGTCCTGTGGCTGGAGGGTACACCTTTGATGGCCTTCAGCTTTGCTCCCTCATGCCGGACTATGGTGGGACAGCCCACCCCTAGGCAGGTTTTGCTGTTGGTTGTCACATGTGATGCCAGAGCTATTTGTAAAATGCAATAACATCCTTTGTGCTGGCTGCTGTGAGTACTCTGTGCACAGCTCCCTGTAGGGTGTTGTAGTGTGCTTTTTTTCTGCTAAGATAGTATAGATTTCAGCATGGAGCCAGGTATATTCATAGGAACATCCACATTTAGCTGCTTCTCCATACCACAGGAGCTTATAATGGGGGAATTGATTGAGCCCTAAGTCAGCGCTGGGTGTTTCTGCACTTCTGCAAGGTCTCCATAGATTTTCCTTGATGTTGTATTTTCTGTTCACTGCAGCTTGGCTCTTTAGGAAGAACCCTCCCTGGGGTGCAGCCACAACAGGCAGGATTGGGAATGGCTGTCTCCCTCTCTCCCCAGGCTGAAACCATCTGTGTGCCCCTGGGAGTGGAGAGACAGGGACCACTCTGGCTGGATCTCAAAGCAAGTATTTAACCCGGTCGATTGAGCTGCTCCTGCTGACCTGTTTCTTGCAGACGGGGAACACCCAGGCTAGATCCCATGGCTCTTGTACGGAGCTCATATGTGCAGGAGCACTCAGAGCAAGGAGTCCAGGGTAGGGATTGCTGATGTCTGGTGAGTGCAGTGGCGCCAGAGAGGAGACAGGATGGTGGTGGGGTAGCTTGGATTTTTCCCTGCCCAGCAGGTTTGGCTTTTTGCTTGTTATTGGGGTTGCTTTCTCATTCATCTCCCTTGCCTGTACCCTCACTGAAAGGCAGAGCACATGCATGTGCATCCTCCAAAATACACTATCTTTAGTAGCTGCTTGTTGGCTTTATGATAAATGATGAATTTGGGATTGCAGATTCATTTATCCAGGGAAACTCATTTGCTTTCAGCTTTGTTAGAGCCCACTCCAGTGCGGCAAGGGTGGCTGGGAAGTGCCACCCACATCGGGGTGTCAAAAAGCCTCTGAAGCCATCCAGAAGCCGAGCAGAGCCAGAGCTTCCCTTTCTGCAGGGAATTTGCATTTCCCTAAAAGCAGCCCCGGTTTTATGCAAATACCACGATCAAAGAAAGTCAAAAGCAAAGCGTGTTCATGCGTAAGCCTTCCTGAGCTTTTCTTGGGTAGTCAGATGCTCTCTTGCAAACTTTTTTGGCATTTTAGGGAGAAGAAGCATGACATTGTTGACTGCGGGCCCAAAAAGCAGTATGCAATGACAACGACACCTCCACAGTATCCCAAAAGCAGTATCAGTCTGGCAAGATGCTTTGAGGTTGCAATATCCTGCTGCTGGATTTGCTTCTCCTGGATATACCCTTCCATGGGACATGGCATCTCCACTCATGGTGTTCACATGAGGTTCCACAGCAGAACAGTAGGCAGGAGGAGTTTTCTCCTTTTCCTGCCATTCCCGTGAACACCTGGTCCTTCTCCTTCAGCACTCTCAAAAATCACCTGGGCACAGTCCATTGCAGCCAGCTGAGTTGTGCAGCTTCACCTTCTCTTTGCTTTCCCTGTTGCAATTGGGAGACAAGTAAGTAGCACCATCCCATGGCAGCTCTGACACCTGCTTGGAGCAGTCTTTTTGCTTGTGCAAATTGTGACAATTTCTCTTTCTGAGATGCCAGGGCTTTTGCTGGTCTATAAAGCCACTTCTGGAAATCATTTCTGTGAATGACAGGAATATGATTAGACAATTCTGTTCATCAGAACAGCATATCAAAAGACAGTTAATTTAAGTGACAAGAAGCACCGGGATCTCTGCAGCTTGCCATCAGTTCCTTTTTTAGCTGATTTTGCCTGAAACAGCATCCAGGAGCAGCCTTGGCATGTGAAAGCGCCACTGCATTGCAAGTGAGGATGTGATTTAACACGTGCTCATCTGGAGTACCAGTAGCCTGATTTCCACTTCTGGTTTGCAACTTGGAGGGAGACCAACTTGATTGGAGGAGACCATTTTTGCAGCCCAAGACCATGTCCTGAGCTGCAGCATTGTAGAACTCTCTGGCCCCCTTGCAAAAAAGTGTTTTTCCTAAAGCACAAAGAGTCCTATTCAAGCAAGCGTTTTTAATCCCTTGACAAATTTTGAATCCAGTTTGGAACCCACTTGATGAAGAGGTGAGCTGAGAGCATGCTGGTATGAAGGGTCTGAGGGAAGGGTCACCTGGCCACCTTGAGCACTGGGCAGTCACAGTATCAGAGGATGGTTTGGGATGGAAGGGACAATGGGCAGGGACACCTTCTACTAGATCAACTTGCTCAAAGCTCCATCCAGCCTGACCTTGAACACTTCCAGGAATGGGACATCCACAACTTCATTGGGTAACATATTCCAGTGTCTTACCACCTTCATTACAATTTCTTCCTTATGTCTAATATAAATTTACCTTCTTAGTTTAAAACCATTACCCCTTGTCCTGTCACTACAGGCAATGGTAAAAAGTTTCTACACTGGCTTAACCTTCTTCTTCCAAAGTTATGCTCAATTCTTTATTCTCCTCCTTCCAGTTTGTTTGCCCATCTCCCATGTTGACAGGGGGTAAACTGGGCTGAGGACAAGGGGCAATGCTTTATGTGCCTAAGCTCAGCAGCAGGCAGACTCTGCACAGAAAGTGAGACACCGATGTCCTGCCGGCAAGAACAGCTGCAGCCTTTGGCATTTCATCCCCTTTGATCTTTTATTTGAAAGGAAACTACCTTTATTTGCTCTGCAAGCTCTCACAGGCAGGGGACACCTCTCAGCGCCCACCAGTACAGTGTCCCTTACCACTGCTTTTTTTGCGCAAGAGCTCAGACCAAAAGGTTTTGTCCCTCTTGCTGGCATTGGTCAGGTGCAGGAGAGGATACAGGATCACGCTGTGCCAAGAGCTGTGCAGCCAAAACCGGTGGGTTGGAGGTACTTGCTTTTATCTCCAGGGCTTTGCCAATGTGTTACCTTTGCAGAGAAATGGTTCCGCAGCAACCAGGGGACCCTGCTCTGACTTTTGCTGGAGCTAACGAATTTTCTGGAAGGGGATTGCAAGGAAAAACTTCTCTGCAGGACCTGGGCTTGGTGGGGTGAGCCAGGAGCTCAGCATGCTGAGGGTCTGCAGGATGCCTGGTCACTGTCAGAGCTTGCAGCATCCCACACAGAAGCAGGGCATTTTCCCATCACCCTTTGCTTACTCCACAGCTTTTAATTATCCTGGCTGACACTGACCATGTTTCTCCCAGCATGTCGCCATATTATTAGTAGCCCTGGGGGAGCATCTGTTACCTGCATGCATCATCTCTGTCCCATCCTGCTGGAAAGGGCACAAGCCCTGGAAGAGAGTGACAGCAGTCAGGGCTGATGAGGACAAGAAGGAGCCATCCCAGGGTTTCCATGCAGCACTGTTCTCATAGTCTAGCAGCTGCCTTCAGAAGTGCTTCGGTGCCCACTATGAGGGAGAGGACTGGTAATGTTGCCCCCATCAGCAGCCTGCCATGATATCTGTGGCCCTGTCTCCATGGGATGAAATGTCTATACCCATTACTGAGGAGCAAGCAAGGGTGAGATGGTTTGGGAGGACCGCCCCTGAGATCACAGGGTCTGGTTGGTGGAGGAAGCTCAAAGACCCACAAGCCTCCATCTCATCCTGGTGCCACTGACTTGGAAGCGATACCTTTCACCAGAGCTTGGCTTCTCTGCACAACGCTGACTATAGCTTGATGCCACCAGAGAAGACCTTTCCATGGAGCTCATCATAGGCAGAGTATGCTTTCTTCTCTCCCATGTTGCCATCCCTAGCATGTCATGGAGCTGGATGTACTTTCAACACTATCTGCAAGTCAAAATCCACCTGTTGGGTAGATTGAGTCCCCTGGAGCCCCCTTTGTCAACAAATGTCCATAAAAGCCACCGCAGCCAGTTGGTGTTAGGGGTTGTGCAAGATGCACTGATGACGCAGAGAAGGCTGCTAGTGCCCTTTGGTCAGGGCTGCTGTTGGCTTGATGAGGAGGTAGGACTGGGTAGTATAGGGACATCTTCACATTGGCCTGCCACCGCTCAGAGGGGGCATGTGAAATAGCAAAGTAGAGGTCCAGTGGAGAACGAGATGATTGAAGACCAGGGACCAAAACACCAGTGCTGGGGTGGGCAGTGGAAAAACTAAAGGCAGGCTGTGCCTCTCCCAAAAATAGCCTCCCCAGCAAGAGCTCAAGCTGTACTTCGAATGGGAGGTCACAAAAGCCTGCCTGTGCCATTTCTGGGGAGCTGCTGCTGCCCATGTTCCTGGTGCCTCCTCCATAAAAGACATCACTCACCGCCTGCATTTTGCCATTCAGACACCTGCCGTGAGTATTAAATGTGCTTCAAATGCTGCAAGAAACCACAAGAAAGGATGAGCAGATGTTCATTTGTGCTAGGGATTTGGGGTAGGAGAGGCAAGTGGCAGTGGCAGTTGTTGGAGGGGACTGCTGGGGTAGTCTTGCCCCTCTGTGTGTGTTTAGGGTCAAGGATGCTGCTTTGGGATTTTTTCCTTTTCCAAAGGTGCTCTTGGGTAAGTCAGGAAGCCTGGAAATGCCCCATCAGATGCAGAATTGCTTTATTTTCCTGATTCCTCTGGCCAAAAGAAATCCCTGACGGATGGGGGGAAGCTGGCGCCCAGTATTTGGGATGCCTGACTTCCCTGTGCATTGGACACTGGACCATGGAGACTAAGCATCCCCAAACAACTGAGCCTTTCACCCCCTCCAAAAAAAACCCCTCTGGGGCACACCCTTTGCACTTTTGGGAGGCAGCCAGCCCAAACCCTGCTATTACTTTTCCCTGTGGAGCTGGCCTCTCTTCCTAGTCCCCCCTCGGAAAAAAAAAAATATCCCGATTCCTCCGTTGCTTCTTAGCCTACAAAAATCTT
>JANHFX010005941.1:37532-58635 GCA_027560015.1 Chloroceryle amazona | reverse complement strand
AAATTGGAGTTGGATCAGGGGTTGGACTTGATGATCTTGGAGGTCTTTTCCAACCCAATCTATTCTATGATTCTATGCTGGAAGAACCACCACTGCTTCAGAGTGTTTCATCCTGTCTTGAGGCCGAGGGGGGTTATTCCATCTTTCCCCAAGTAATCCTTCTGGGAGATTGTGGTCTTGCTGTCTCATGTTCTCTGTTTGAAGAAGGGAGCCTCTTTACCTCTTGCTTCCTATTGTTTGTACTTTTCTGGCAAGGGATTTGAAGTTGCTGGTGTTCAGGTTCCTCTTGTGTTCTATCATAATACAAACAAAGGAATCATCCAGGTTTTCAGAAGTCCTATATGTCATAAAAGGCATTTTTCTTATTGGTGCAGCCTTGCCTTCACGTCCTCTGGTTGCGATTTTGAGATTGGTTGCGACACTGAACTATCTGTCTCTGAACTGACAAAACAATATCTTGCCAAATCCCCCAGGACAGAATAATGCAACTGTAGAGCCTCTTTATAATCTTGCTTGTTGTCAAACACCAGAACACTGTCACTACAGAGTATGAACATGTTCCATGCCAATAGATTAACACATCATATTGGCTTTACTGCCGCACTTCATAGTGACAGAAAACAAATGCTATCTTCTGTGTCAATGCTCAATTTCATTGGGCTAAATTCCTGTCTAGCTAGGCCTCACAGGGACACACATACTTCTCTGTGTTGAGAATTGGCCTTCTGTGTGTCAGCCTGTACCTACCTGTGCCAGACTTGGTCAGCCTGAATGCTAAATATTCTTTAAAGATCAACGGTGGTGACAGTTTCTTGCAGGTAGTGCCTATGCTGTAATGGCAGTGATGTATGTAAATGCTTAGAATTTTGTTTTCTCCATGAAGTCAGTGTGATACTGGCAGAGTAGCTTGGGTTACTGAACCTGGCAAGTGTTCTCCTGTTCTCCCTTTCTGATCTTGCTCAGCCTCCCCCCAGCCCCGCCAACGGGATTTTGTGTAAGCACCATCTGACACTTCTAATTAAAGCTCTTCTGAGACTCACCTGACTCTAGACATTTGTATGTTCTCCTTCATGTTTCATGAGCCCAAACGTTACTTAGCATCTCATAGGTTGAGTTGTCTGTAGCTAGATCTGTAGCTGCCTGAGAGATCAAAGGGCACAGCTGATGCCTTTCAGTATTCGCTGACACTGCCAGAACTTGGGCTATGAGTCCCCTACAGAGTCCTACTTAAAACAGCACCTTTACCAATAAAAATATCTGCATCTTGGCCAAAAGTATGAGCTGAAGTTCAATTTGCATGTTTACTCAATACTTTGAATATCAAAGCTTATAGAAAAGATGCTGTAGCATATAATTGCTCTTCCTAAGGAAAATCACAGATCAGATAGGAAGGAAGAGACTGTTTTGACTCATGAATAGTGTGAATGAATGTTTGCCTGTACGCACAGAGACACAAGATAGCTGCTTAACACCAAATGAAAACGTTTGAATGTTTTGTGTGTATGCACGTTCAACAAATACATTCTTTTTCTTTTGTCAAACTCCATTTAACTCCAGGGAGTTCTGTGGCATAAAACAATGTAGGGTGAAATGCTGTACACTGCCTTTGATGTCAGCATGGTTATATCTATAATATATTTTGCATATGATGGAATGCAAAAGCATATGAAGAAGCTGAATGATCATAATTCACTATCTCCAGTTCCTAGCATTAGATAGTTAGGGATTTTAGCTCGTTCTGGTTTTTAGAATTAGTTTATTGTTTTGCAGTAACTAGTATAACTAGTATTGTACTTATCACAGGTAAACAGTCTGTGGTTTTGTATATGAATGTCTGCAGTTGTGGGTGAAACAACTGAGTATACCAGTGTCAGCTTGCTGTGGTGTACACAGGTAGTCTTTTCACTGAAATATGTCTAGGATCCATTTCAATGGAAAAGTACACATAACTACCTCTAAAATGCTTGTAATAAAACCTCATTTTTATCCCTAATTTTCCTTAATGTGGAAAATATTTGCCAAATATTTATCATGGCAACTGTTCTTAATTGCTCTTTCTGCTGTATTTCAGGTAATTAACACCAAATAGCACAAGCAGTGTGTATTTTTGGGAAAAGACTTGCAAGTAAATTCTGTTGTTTCAAAACTTATTATTTAAATGCCATTGTTTCCAGGGACTGACCATATTACTGCTTTCTTTTAGAGCCTTCATGCTATGGAGGGCCATGTGATGATAGCTTTCCTGCCAACTGTTCTAAATCAGTTGTTTAGAGTTCTCACCAGAGCAACTCAAGAGGAAGTTGCAGTTAATGTGACAAGGTAAAGAATTTTAAGAGCTTGACAGAGTTTAAGTGACAGCTGGGCTTTCACATGAAACTGTATCTGATTTGCAATTGCAATCACAGCCTTCTTTGTAGGCTTACTCGTTTTCTGGCTTCTCTTTAGGGTTATTATCCATATTGTTGCTCAGTGTCATGAAGAAGGCTTGGATAGCTACCTGAGATCTTATGTCAAGGTAGGTAAAAGTATATTAAATGTTTCTGTTGTTTACTTCTCAAAAATAAGTATATTTAAATGTAGTTGCATCTGTTTAATTTCATTTGTTTCATACTCTGTTTTTTCTCCTCAAGTATGCATATAAAGCTGAACCATATGTTGCTTCTGAATATAAGACAGTACATGAAGAATTGACAAAGTCCATGACAACTATTTTAAAGCCATCTGCTGACTTTCTTACAAGTAACAAGCTACTCAAGGTATCTATTGAACTTATACTTTTTACTGTATGTTCTTATCTGCTCATATCGAGAATAGGAATTAACTGTGTTGGAAGAGTTGCTCAATGTATGCATCAGTTTTACAGAACATTTTCTTCTCTCCGCAGTATTCGTGGTTTTTCTTTGAAGTTCTGATAAAATCAATGGCTCAGCATTTGATAGAAAACTCTAAAGTGAAGGTATGTCAACTTTTTCAGAGAACACATTATTCTCAAGAGAATTTGTATGGACTCTTCTTCCGATCACAAATTTTTATTACATATTAAAAGAAAAACTTTTATATACACATGGTTATGATTTTGTATCTAATAAATGTAAGAAAGGGAGGGAAAGAACAAAGCAGCAGGAGAAAACAGTTGAAATATTAGAGAAAACTACAGGGCTATATTCAACATAATATAAAAGGACAAAAAGCCTTTAAAATCCATACAGTTGTGTGTGTAAATCAGACCCTTCAGTAAGATTTCTTCATACTTCTGGTACAGTGAAGCTGGAAGCAATAGATATCACTGTGGAATTCCATGTAAGTACTACCCAAAAATATGTGGACCTTCCTGCCCAGTACAGTAGCTGTGATATAGAATGACTCTGAGAACAGTGAATCCGTTCAGTTTACAGTCCTTCTGTATGTGATAAGAAGTACCAATATTTAGTTCTTAATTTAATACTTAAATAATGTTACTGCCTGTGCTGGAAGGAGAATGCTAAAATTTTAGAAACAAGCATTTTTCTACCAGATTTGCCTATAAACAGTATTTTTCTTAATTGGTGACAGCTTTTTAGTTTGTTTACTTCTGTATTAAAACAAGTCTTGAAAGGAAAGGTTCAGTTGTGGAAAATAGTCCCAGCTGAGTAACATTCCAGGTTGCTCTGAAATCTTTTATCAGTATTTTCACTGTGTATTTCGAATGTAACTGGAAGTCTGAAGTAAATGAGGGGGGTGGGAGAGATGAATAATTGGACAATCAATGATCAGGAGAAAAGTTTTATAATGGTGCACTTAACACTGCTCTGCTGCAGTATGATCAGTAGTGTTTGAGAGGACATCCAGTGTTTGCTTGTAGCATCATAAGACACTTCTGTGAGGTGTTTCTATATAAGGAAAAGGAGTTGCCTTCATTTAAAATGTCACAAAGATGAGTGATCTCCTTTCTGTTACTGAAAAGAATAGATGAATGTATTCATTTATTTTCAATAGCATCTCAGCTTTTAAATACCAGGTTAATCTAGAAATAGTCCTTTATTTTAAAGGGGTGGTGGGAAATTGAGTATTTACGTGTTGCTAGTACTACAGATTTAACTATCTTCTGAAGTGTTGAAGGAGGAAAGCTTTTATCATCATCACTTTTTAACCTCTCTAGGGAAGTGGCCAGCTGCTATTCATTTTCACATGCGAATATGTATGCAAAGGGTTTGCTGTGCATGGAGTGCAGCACATCCTTTTGCATGGGGAATCCAGCGAGATTTCTAGCAAAAACAAAAAGACAACTTTTCCTACCACTAATAACTAGAAATACTGTTAATTCAAACCAGAGTAAGAAAAATATTCAGATTGACTTTTTTTTTCTTCACTTTTTTTTCCGTTTCATTGCATATGTTCAAATAATTCTAGATCTTTAAAATTTAGTTTCCATTATTGATGTAATATTCCTTGAGGAAGGAGTTTGTGCTTCTCTTCACTCTGTGAATGGAGTATTTCTTATTTTACTCCACTATTTTGAGTTTATTATAATCAGTTTAATTCTCAGTATGAGTTTATCAGTTCAGCTGAAATAAAAGTATAATCTTATAAAGCAGAAAACACTGCTTCTTATTTTAAATTGAAGTTTCCTATAGACTTCTGGAATTGCATTAAAATTTTATAATTTAAAAATTATATTGGAAAAAACCCTCTAATTTTTGTTGGTTTTAGTACTTACCTGACAGCACTGGCAGAACTTTTTTATTGTACAGTCAGTATTCGGCTCTGTGAGAAGAATACAGCTTTTCTAATTGCAGAATATGGTGCATCTGGGAAAGGTTTTCCAAACATGATGTGTGTGAAACTTGTATAGCTTGAGGAACTTTTCTATTGTGTTTGGTAGGTGATACTCTGAAAAACAGCAACATGCTGGTTTTGCTTGGCTAAACAAAGTTGGTTGGTTGGTAGGTTTGGGTTTTCCTGTTTTAACAAACCTGCAGAAGTCCTCACAAGTTTGGAAACAGCATATTGGTTTAAAAAAAAAACTTCAAAAAAGCCACTAACATGCTGTCATGCAAACCCATTTCCTTAATTTAATTATAACTTCCTTACAATAAGGGATTAACATTGTTAAATTGAGATCAGATGGTGGATAAAATAAGTACAGTAGAATATAATTCTTTTAAAGCAGGAAGCTGTGTAAACAAACAAAAAACAAATGCATTTAGCTTTTCAGAATGACTCTAGCAATGTCTATTTATTAGTGTCCTCTCCCATATAATCCACATCTCTTGTCTAGTGTGCTGTACTACCATGGATGAGCATTGCTACTAGTTCTTGATCCTTGCAGACCTCCACCTCTCTAAGTGACCTGAGTAACTGCAAGGGAAGGCACTGTTCTGTTTTGTTGGTTTTTTTTTCTTGGGAGTAACAGCCAGTAGCTGAGAACTAATGACCTCAGGTTTACTGGGCTTGAAAAACAGCAGTTCACTTTGTGATTTTTCTATATGCTATAAATTATGTGCTGTACAAACTGGTCTTCCAATGTCAATTTCTGAGAGTTGTTAGGCTGAGAGTTTTCATTACAGTGCACCAGAAGATGTAGGCATATATTTCTGAACACTGGTCTAGAGATTTTAACATTTAAGAGATATTTTACAACAATTTGTGGCATCAAATTTTGTCTATTACGTGGGGTTACATGATCAAGTAAGTTCTGAAAATCTTGCTAATTTTAAGTAATTTTTCTGCCCTTTAAAATTCTTTAGGTAGGCTAAAAATTTACGCAATTTCATTTTAGCATAATTGTAAACATGTATTTTGTAGAAGGTCGGCTGAGAATATGCTGAGCATGGGAAGTACGTGACTCTTTTCAAATGAAGTACTAATCACTAGTTGCATTTTATTTATGTTTCCAAGTTGCCAGAAAGAAGCAGATAAACCACATATGGGGGGGGGGGTTTATATTTTTCTTTAATAGAACTGGAGACTGGATGACTGTTGAAACAGAAAGTGAGCACATGGTGTAATCATTGATTTATGCATGGCCTTGACAATGACTTGTTCTGCCTAGGAATGCTGCACTCAGTATAGTTCAAAAAAGTATTCAAATAGCAAAAGTATTCAGAGCACTTTGAATTCAGACTTTTTCCTCACTGTCAACTTCTTCAGTGTTATGCCACTTGTCATTAAATCCCTTCAGACAAAAGAGAGAATCTATATTAAAGATTGTAAGATGGAGAGAAATAAGATGCTCTGCAGTGCCAAAAAGCTGAAGAGAACTTACTGACCAAAACTGGTCAGATTGTACAAAAGCATTGATGAAGATAATACAGATGGTAGTGGAAAGGAGGAAAATGTGACACAATGGAAATCTAGGCTAATAGGCAAACTGCCTAAAAGCAGGGGAAAACAGTTCTAGATGTGGGAACTTAGAGACATGGAGAGTAAGATTCTGAAGCCTGGAAGAGCTGTGATTTGAAGAAGCATAGATGAGAATTTCCACAAAGGCAGAAGGCAATGGAGTTATTCAAAAGATAATTGCAGAACAGCAAACTGTTAGGTTTTTTTTTCCAAGACAGAAAAGAGAGTCCGATAATGTGAACTAGCTGGTGCCTGCTTTGAAAGGAAGAGAGATAAAAATAAAGGATTCCCTTTTATTCTCAGCTTCTGCCATCAAGTCTATTGTAGTATAGAAAAATATCAATACATTACTTAAACTTTTATACATGTGTTTTTTATCAAAGATTGCCTTACTTGAATTTAAATGACAGATGTTGTAACATTTTTCTTTTAACCAAATGTTCTTTTTCCCCCTGGGTCTACAAAGTTCAGGAAAGACTTGAATTTAAAGAAAATACTAATTTAAATGACAAGTGAGAAAGCTCGAAAGTTCTGTCTCCCCTCTCTCTGTCAGGTTATCTGTTCTTATTTCAAATAAATTTTCTGATAAATTTTAGTGTTATAAACCATATTAAATATTGTATCTGAATTTGTTTCTAGCTGTTGCGAAACCAGAGATTTTCTGCCTCCTTTCATCATGCAGTTGAAACAGTTGTAAATATGCTAATGCCACACATCACTCAGAAGTACAGAGACAATCCAGAGGCTTCAAAAAATGCAAACCATAGCCTCGCTGCCTTTATAAAAGTAGGTACACAAGTGACTTGAGCTCTGGGGTTACTTTTTCAGTAATACTGCTTCATGGATTTTAACCAATCTTAAAGCCAACTCATATAGAACCAAATATTCATAATGCCTTTAAAATGCAATTCAATGTCCAAGTTAAAATGCATTGAAGTAGAATTTGCATCTTCTGTAATCAAGATGTCTGTTCAAAAGTTTATTTTAAAAAATTAATTAGTATCTTACAATGTATTTTGATTTATTATTTCTTTAAAAATATCTAAGTTATCTTCTAATCCTACAAAAGTTTCATACATTGAGCAGTGTTTTATCTGCATGCATTTTATGTTGACAGACTTCCAGTGTATTTCCTTTTTCAGCCAATAAGATCCATCAGGGAGAAAAAAGGATGGGAAATAAAATGGTAGATAAAGCTGCTAGTGGCATGCCACTTTTGTTTGTCAGGATAGAGTTGTTCTTTTCAAATTGCTTTTTATGTGGAATTTGTTTACATTCTGCACTCCAAGGGAAAATTTTATATTCCTATATCTAGACATATAGTTTGCTGCTTTTACTGTTTTTTATAGTCAAACTGAAATATCAGTGTGTTCAACAAATAAACTTATTAACAACAGAAATAGA
This sequence comes from Chloroceryle amazona, assembly GCA_027560015.1. Lineage (NCBI taxonomy): Eukaryota > Metazoa > Chordata > Aves > Coraciiformes > Cerylidae > Chloroceryle > Chloroceryle amazona. The sequence goes on along the minus strand of JANHFX010005941.1, from coordinate 50,910 downwards.
ATTACTGAGCACTGATACAGTACTAAATCAATGCTACCATGTTTTTGCTTGTTTTCCTCAGAGGTGTTTTACTTTTATGGATAGAGGCTTTGTTTTCAAGCAAATCAATAACTACATCAGCTGCTTTGCCCCGGGAGATCCAAAGGTAATCAGTGTTTTTAAACAAACTATTTTTAGGAGTCATCGCTTCTCGATGCACGTGGATAGAGTCCTGCGTTACGTCTTTGGGCTTCTTTCCAGTTGCATTACGAATCCCTACACTGTGCTTAGAGATTTTTTTTTTTTTCCATCAAAACAGTACTTCATGTTTTGTTTCTTACCTTCAGGTGCAACTTTAGCACCCTAGAGCAAGCATATGTATGACAAAAGGGGTGGGGGCGGGGGTGCATCACTAAGCAGAAATCTTAAGCATGAATGTGAGAGAGGCTAAAGTTGGAAGAGTTGACATTTGCTAGATTTCTGTATGCTTACTCTGGTGGTGAAAGCATGTACCAGATGTCCAAATAATGTTGTCTGTGTGTTCAGTTTGTTCTTACATCAGTACATAACATGCTAACAGAATGAAATAATTTTGAACAATGGGAACGGTAAATAAAACTATATACAATTGTCAAGTGTGAATCATGCTGGGGTTATTTTATGCTGACATGAAACTTTGACAGGCCTATATTCCTCATACTACAAGACTGAGAGAAATCACCTCATTCATGCTAGGAAGCTGCTTTTACTGTGTTATTCAAATCACTGCATCAGTTGTTTAATTTATACTTTTAAATTATTTTCACAGACTCTTTTTGAATTCAAATTTGAATTTCTCCGTGTCGTCTGCAATCACGAGCACTACATACCTTTGAATCTACCAATGCCTTTTGGGAAAGGCAGAGTTCAGAGATACCAAGGTAAATTCTTCTACAGATATGTATGATATATTTCTTAGATGTCAACTTTTAGATGTTAGATGTGTAGACTGTGGAACTTCAAGTCCATGGGATGTTGGAAACCTCGAAATTGTTCAATGAAAACCTAAAGTTATAATCCTTTCATTTAAATGTAAAGGAATAATTTAGGTAGCAGAGTAATCTATCCAAAGTATCAAGTCATTGAAAGACATGGTACCAGTATGGTCACATGGTAAATCGTGGTAAACTCTGTCCTTGTCACTTTTGAGCCCAGTGATCCACCTGGTTCTTTTGCACATTAAGGTGTCTATTCACCTAGACTAATGTTCCGATTTGCTTGGATGCAATGACCATGTAGACATCTGCTGTTCTTTCTAGTCTCTAGATCTAGTTAATTCACTGTAGAAGACAGGTTAGTCAAGCATGGTTTACCCTGGGTAAATCTTTCCTGGCCATTCCTGGTCACACTCTTGTCCTTGCTGAAAAATGGCTTCCAAGTGTACTTGCACCATGGCATTTCCAGCGACCAAAGTAAAGCCTGTAGTTCCCTGAATTATTCTTGCTCTTTTTCAAAGACATGTGCAATGCCTGCCTTCAGCCATTACAAGGTCACAGTTGGAGGAGACCTGTGATCATATATTAACAAAGGTGGTAGTGAGTGGTCTTCTAATGATATCAGCTGTCTCAGCATTTCATCTGGTACAGTGGATTTGCATGGCTGGAGGTCCCTTAGGAAATCCCTGACTTGATCCTCATCCACTGTTGATAATTCTTTCTTGAAGCTAGTCCCTAGACTTTTAACAAAGGTATGGAGTATTTCAGCGTCACCCAACTCCACTGTCTCTAAATCACAGTCCTCACTCATAGAATCATAGAACCATTCTGGTTGGAACAGACCTTCAAGATCATCAAGCTGAACTGTTAACTCACTGCTGCCACATCACCATGTCCCTCACCACCATGTCTCTTAAATACCTTCGGGGATAGTGACTCCACCACCTCCATAGGCAGCCTCTTCCAGGGCTTGACAACCCATTCTGTGAAGAAATTTTTCCTAATACCCAATCTAAACTTACCCTGGTTCACCTTGTGGCCATTTCCTCTCGTCCAGTTGCTCGCTACATGGGAGAACCCACTGACCCCCACCTTGCTGCAACCTCCTTTCAGGTAGTTGTAGAGATCAAGAAGGTCTTCCCTGAGCCTTTTGTCCAGTCTAAACAACCCCAGTTCCCTCAGCCACTCCTTGTAAGACTTGTTTTCTAGACCCCTCACCAGCTTTGTTGCCCTTCTTTGGACATGCTCCAGCACCTCAATGCCCTTCTTTAGTGAGGGGCCAAAAGTGAACCCAGTGTTTGAGGTGTGGCCTCACCAGTGCTGCAAATATTCTGCATTTTCCCTATTCAGCCTTTAAATGCTAATGTAGTGGTAGAAGCTATTCTTCTTGCCCTTGGTGTTCATTACCAGTTTCAGCTGTAGCTGAGCTTTGGCTTCCTGGCAGTACCTCTGCGTACTCCATCAATGCTTCTATATTCCTCTTTTGTAACTTGTTCTTGTTTCCACCTCATGTGCCTCTTCATCTATTTTTTTTTTTTTTCTATTTTTCCCCCCACTGCAGCTCAGTGGTCAATGCCCTGTTTAGTCCAGCTGGGCTCCTGGTCAATGTGGCCTTGTGCCAAACCAAATAGTACATTAGCTGCTGCATTTGTGGCTGTGAAGATGTTATTAATTTCTTCCAGACATTCAATACAGCAGACATCAATGAGCAGAGGTGAGGAAGGTGCTTTTACAAGTAACAAACCTGCCTTTTACAAGTAACCAACCTGCTGAACATTTATGTTTTTGTAGATTAGGATTTTTCCTTCAGAAATACTTATGCAGTAGACTGTTGGCTTAATAAACTTGAGTGTAACTAATTTATGGTTTCATCAAGGTGGTAGAACAAGACTTGGGACTTAAGAGCTGGACAGCTGCCTGGAACTTATTTGTGTCTTTTGTTTTTTTCAGCCTTTGGGAAGTGGCTTGGATAATAACACTGCACGAATTTTTCCAAAGAAGAGGGACTATAAGTTGTTGGTTTAGGGATCCTAAGAAAAGAATGAAGCTAGAGAGAATAGTGTTTCTGAATAGAACAAATAATAGGACAGTGTAAAATGCTGCTCCCTGGTGAACTAGGAGTTGGGCCAGAAGACCTTTATCAGAAGCGTTTCTGGCTTTGTTTTGCTGTCACAAGCAAAAAAGACCTGGAGTGATGTGGTTGACTCTCAAGTGATTTACAGAGGAGGCCTGCAGAATGGCTGCACTCTCTTATCTATGTCTCTTTCTGACTCAAGGGATTCCCACACTGGCCACGTTCTTTGAAAAATGAAAGTGCTTTGAGATAAGCATCTGGTTTTTGGTTACTGTATTAAACACTCTCAGTGACTATACTGAGAGGAAATTGCTTAATTTGGACACATGTGTTGCAAATGCAGTCTCTTAATTACACTTTTACTGTATACTGCATTTTTTTGGGACAATTTTCTTAGAGAATATCAATTAACAAGATCACAGTGGTTAGCAAGCTTTATAGTCTATATTCCTAATAGGTAATAAAAATGTAAAATAATGAAGTAGTAATGTAAAGCTACTGTGCAGAAATCCAAAACTTTTTAATCCATGTTTTGTTTGCAGTCCTTCAGATTTACTAACCTGGGACAAACCACACACTAAAAATTAAATTCTGCTTCTAGCATATAACCAGGTTCCTGAAAGATAGAATACGCACAACCTTTGTACACCTTGTGTGTTTATAGTCCCTGAATATTGATTAATATTTTTAATTTGGTGCTATAATTTTCTGGTCCAGATAAATTTAGTAGGAACACTTTTGAACATTGGACAGTATGTAATTATTTTCTTTTAATTTAATATACAGCAGCATTATTTAATAAATGCATCATTATGAACTGAATTGGGCTGGGGGTGTATTAATAATGATAATTACATATTATAGATATAAATATATGTGAATTTGTTAAGAATGTTGGAGACATTTTCATTCAGCCTTAACTTAATTGGTAAATTGACTTTAGTATGCGATTCCTTACGTAGAACTTGTACTTTCCTTCCAGACCTTCACCTGGACTATTCATTAACCGATGAGTTCTGTAAAAATCACTTCTTAGTGGGATTGCTTCTAAGGGAGGTGGGCAACGCGTTGCAGGAGTTCAGAGATGTGCGGCAGATTGCTATTAGTGTGCTCAAAAATTTGATGATAAAGCATTCTTTTGATGATAGATATGCTTCCAGGGTAAGTGTATTGCTGTGCTAGAAGTATAAAATAATACTGAGGGTGCACGCATGCAGAAAAACTTTAATGAAAAAACTTGTTAATTTGCAGTAATATTTCTGTTTAGACTGCGATGAACATAAATTTTGATACGATTTTCATACATATCTCCAAATCTCATATTTTTACCAAATCAAAGCACTGCTTAACATTATTACACATGTTTATTACATTTTAGCACAGTGTATGGTAGCTGCTGTTCTTAATCAGATTTTTATGAACGTTTTTAAAGCTCTTATTTTCATTGGTCATTACATCTTATATTTGGCAGCTGTCCTTCCATCATCTGTTGTTCTTAAAATAAGAAAGCTACAAATCATGATAGTAAATTTTGAGTGATTTTTAATTTTCCTAACTTTTTTTTTTACATCAGCTCTTCTGTGGATAACCCATAAAATCTTAATGGAATATATCATTAATTTATCAAGCTAACATAACATTAATTCACTTGGTTAGTATTAGGTAAAATCACATTAATTTAGGGGTTCTTTTCTGCATTGTATTGAAACAGTAAAGAAAACTTACTGGTCTAGAAATTAGAATGAAATACAATGCTCACTGCTTTTGCCATTTATGAATTTATGAGTGTGGGCTCTGGCTTGAGCATTTATTAAATGCTCTTTTTTTTTTTTTAATTTAGGAGTAAATAGCTTACAAATAGTTAGTGATTGAAAATTAAACCTGCAATTTCTTAATAAACTCTTAAACTTTATTTAGCTCCATCAAGCAAGAATAGCCACTATGTACTTGCCGCTCTTTGGACTGCTCATAGAAAACGTTCAGCGAATTAATGTTAAAGATGTGTCTCCATTTCCTGTTAACACTTCCAGCAATGTGAGTGACCATTTCTGTTTGGTATTATTTTGGATCATTTTTACCGTAATTTGTTGGTAATGTGTCTATGAAACACTGTGTACTTCTGGGAAACAAGACATTTCATAAGCTTCAGAATTATGTGAGTTTGTTCTCTTTTCTTCTTCTGAGTTTAAAAGCTTAGTTAACCTTTATGGTTTTGATTGCAGTTTCTCTTGTCCATCTAAGTTATTCCTAACATGATAATTATAGAATCATTCTGGTTGGAAGAGACCTTCAAGATCATAGAGTCCAACTGTTAACCCAGCACTGCCAGGTCATCACTAAACCATGTCCCTCAGCACCACTTCTGTGCCTTTTAAATACCTCCACGGATGGTGATTGACTAGCTTGGTCCTACTAGTTCTCAGTGCCCATATTGATCACTGCTTGATCCTCTGAACACTTTTGGAGGATGTTGGGCCACACAGATTGTCACAGCATCATTCTAATGCCATGTGGTTATACTGCCATGTAATGCCTTACTTTTTCTGTATCTCTGCTGTGTGTGCCTACATTTGAGCACAAACTGTAGACTGTACAGGATTGGACCTGCTGCATCTTTTTTGAGTGTTCTAAGAGCAGCCAAAGAAGCTGAAGGAACAGTGTATCTGAAATAATTTTTATTTTTTTCCCCTGCAATTTAATGACCATTTGTATGTATTACTACCAAGTTTTGGTACAATTTCTGTGAGAGGAGTTTTCATTAAATTGCCTCTGGTTTTCACTTCAAAATTGCACTTTTCTTTAGACTACCTTTCAGTTTGTATAAAGAGTTTGCCGCTGGTCTTGTAGACCTTGGTACTGGAGGCACTTGCACATACTTAAATTTTATGCAAGGTGATACTCCCCCATCAACATCTAACACCTAGAGAATTAGCTATGCTCACTAAAATCCCAATTTTTCAATTCAGTCCAACAGTGAAATATATGGACCACAAGAAGTGGTCAACTTTCTAGAAATTAGGAAGAATTTTTTATCTTAGAGGACTGTGCTTCTGGAACAGCTATAGTGTAAGAGAGCTGAAGGAGACTGAATTCAAATGGAATTTGTGAAGGTGTATATTAATATGTTAGAGTTGCATAGAAAAATTGAATCCAAGATCTAATTATTCATGTGGTTTCTGTTTTGTCTGGGTTTTTTCCTGTAACATGCTATGTTCTACTTGGTCTTAAAGAAATTCACAGTACACTTCCAAAACCAGAACTGTTTGGGTGTTTCAGATCAAGTAATTGGACTCTTTTTGAAATACCTGGTTTATAGTCTTTAAGATTAAACTGAATGTTCATTTCTTCAGTGTTATGTGAGGTATCTTTTACAGTTTAGGCTATCTCAAACGTGTGCAAATAACTGAACATCTCGTTCCATTCTTTAGAGCGTATTTAATAGAAATTAAAGTTTAAGAAAGAAATATATAACAAATACTACTCTAGTAGATAAGGAATGTCTTATTTGCTAAGTCCATAATGCTGTAAAAGAGGCATATTTTCCTTTCTGTTCCGAACAGAGTGCAAAGGATGATGCACTTCATTTGCCAACTGCAAGTCAGCTAGTAACGCCACAAAAATCAGGAAACACATTGGATAACAATCTTCCTAAAGATCTATTTGGTGTTATTTCTGGCATTGGTAAGCACCTGAAAAATAAAATAATTTAAAAAGGAACTATTTCCCTTTATCATTTGTTACCAGAAATAATTGTGCTGTGTCCAACTTAGGTTGCTCTCTGCATATATACTTGTCCATTAACAGAACCTGAACGCAATCTGCTGTTCAGCGGGAGTCACAGTTCACAAGTCTGTGATGCCGTCTTTCTTTTGGGATCTTTTTGGGTTTGCTTTTCTATTTGAAACTGAAGTTATTTCCTGAAGAGAGGAGATGCTTCTTTATGTGTGTATGTATTGCTACATGTTTTTATGCATGTGTGTATGTAGTTGTACCTAAGTCTGTGCATATAGGTACATACATATTATATATACTTTGCTGGAACTCTAGAACGAGTTTGTCTTCATGAAAAGTAATTAAATGGAATTAATTATTTGCCTTCTTATATATATGTATGGTGGTTTTAGAAGTCTGATTAAACTATGGAGTGGCTTTTTTAGGTGTATGTTTTGTTTGAGATTTTTATATAGGGTTTGGTTTTTGGTTTTGTTTTTTTAGCTTCCCCATACACCACATCAACTCCAAATATTAATAGCGTGAGGAATGCTGACTCAAGAGGCTCTCTTATAAGTACAGACTCGGGAAACAGTCTCCCAGAAAGACACAGTGACAAGAGCAATTCTCTTGACAAGGTAAAGAAAAAATAAAACAAAAGAACAAACCAAAACAAAGGTGTATTCATATAATTTCATCGTAAGTTCTTCTACTGCAAGATAATTATCATGTGAAGTCTTTTTGCATTGCATTTATTAAGCTGTTGCAGAAAATACAGATTTTCAATGTAGCAAAATAAGCAAGTAGTTGTTGTTTTCCTTTGCTAGAGAAAGGTACTATATGAAGTGTATTGAATTTTGTTTGAGAAAACCGAAATCTAGTTAGGACAGCTGATTTTTGTGGAGACCTTCCTGTTCTATACACAATATATGTAGGATTTTTAAAATATTGAAAAAAAACCAGTTGCTATGCTTTCTCTAGGTGTATTTTATGTTAGTTTGACTTTTCTACATCATTTCACTTTAAAGCTGTTAAAAATTAGGAGCTGTGGCTGCAGTAGCTATGAGGTATTCAGTCATATCTTTCTAGAGCTTGTGTTGATACTGATCCCATGTAATTTTCTTAGGTCTTGTTGTGCAAGTCACAACATGTTAACTTTTTCCCCTTGACTCTGACATGCCTTCGTGTGGCAGAGAGAGAAGCTTCTCAGAAGGCACTCTGCTTATGCTATGCGCCCTTATGGAGGAGAAGAAGAAGAAGAAAATTCTCAACCTGCAAAGAAAAACCGTGTTACTATGGATTTTTCCCTTCTGACAATTCCAGCTTTGCCAGAGAAAATTTTGCATGCTGCTTTCTCTCTTCAGTTACAAGAAGTATTTGGGTTTTGTGTTTGGTATAGTTAAGCTTCGGAGTGAAGTGCGTGATCAGTAGTTTTGCCACTTCTTTGCAACAGTTGAATCTCAAGCCAAATATGTACAATATAACCATGTAAAATACCTTTAAGTGCCAAACTGGGGGTAGTTCATGAATATGATTTAATTTCAGCACAAAATTCCGATAAACTCAAATATCAGCAGAATTTGAGTCTTAGGGTCTTGGAACTAAAACAATCTTCGTTGATACTGGACAAATAAATAAATATTTTGGGCGTACACTGTTGCTAAATGGCAATGCTGTCATCTATTAGTTGTCATGTTGCTAATTACTAACGTAGTGTTTTTACCAAGTGAAAGGGTTTTCAAAGGAGTCAACATCCCTTGAAAATCCTACTCTGGTTTGCCTATTTAGGTAATACTGGATTTATGTTTTGCATGCTGTTAATATTTTCCCTGAATAATACTTAAATCCCGGCTTCTTTGTTGCTTTCCAAACTTTCTTTCTCATAGATCACGGAATTTCTGTGATGTTTTCCAGTAGATCAGTTGTTCAGTGCATGTTATGTTTGAGTTTTTACTCATTGTTCGACATCATTGCTGAAGAAACATGTTTTTGTTCTAGTTTTCTTTCAGAATAACCCATAGAACTATACTCGTAGAGTCAGAATTGTCCAGAAGTATAGCAGTTTGTTTGAATATGTACATACTTTGTAGGTTATTGATATGATTTTAAATAAAACTTGTGAGTAGCTCTAGTCCTAGTTTTTTTCCATGTAGATGTTCTGCTATTCTAGAAGGAATCTTATCTAATGCTCCAGGCAGTATCCCAAAGTCTAGGAAACTCGAATGCTGTTTCTGCTCTGCCACCTATGAATTGCCTGCTCCTTCAGTGTCCACAACCTGTGTAGTAGCACCTCTTTGTTCACCAGTGGTATTTCAAAGATAGAGTCAGTGAGGTCTTCTGAATTTGCAGTAGTCAGACTTACACAGGTGTCCCTTTCCCCCCTGTATTACAGTAACTTCTGGCTGGTATTGATCAGTTTTACATACAGTTTCACGGCGCCTCCGTTCACTGGCCAGTATGTGACAGATTTACCCAGGCTATTTTAGGACAGCAATTCTTTGCTCTTACATGGAGTGCATCAAAGAACTCAGCAGTCAGTTGATGTATATGCTGTGATATGTTCCCTCATGGATAGGCATGTCTCCTGCTCTCAGGGAGGAGTGTTCCTGGAAGGGCTGCTCTCCTTCTGAGGCACTGGCACTTTTCACTTTGTGAAACCAAGTTCTTTTATCTCTTGAGTTGATGTTTTTATTTTATTTTCTAATTTTGATATGAAGGATTTTTTCCAACACTGGCATCAGTCCTTAAAAAGGTCCTGAAGCCAAGATGATGCAGCTCGCTTGCAGAAACCAAAGAGTTGCAAAGATCAGTTTTACCAGTTGACTTTACAGAAAAATTATGAAATGCCTGGGTCATTTTCCATTCGCATAGGTGATCTTATATTGGAAGTGAGAGTTAGGCACTAAAAAGGGCATCACTGTTCCTTTAAACAGAGGTTTATGTAGTATATTTGTAAAAGCCTCAGACTGAGGATTTTGTGACACTTGATTGTGTGGAAATAATTCTTTTACAGATAAGTCTTTGTGAAATGTTCAATTTATATATTCTCATAATTGTTTTTTTCCCTTTTATTTTTGGTGGTACATACTTGGAAAGATCAGTGGCGGTTTTTTGTTTGCTTCTTTCTTTTTGTAGAGATCTAGTATTGAGCATTGTTAACTTCTCACAAGTGTAGGAATTGTATAAATTAATGAAGCAGAGAGAAATACTTCTTTATTATTTTTTTCTGAGGCGAGGGCAGTTTATTTTCAGTAGTTAATCTTCCAGAATGCATATTATTGTGATCCATGTATGTCTTCCTTGAGATTCTTACATCTTTAAATGGAAAGGATTTTGTCGATGCAGGTTTACAGTTTAGCATAAAGTCCCCTGAAAAGCAAAGGAGCATTAATGTATCACCTAATAGTAACATTTATTTATAAAATGCTTCATCTAAGCAGAAGGTGCATGACTGCTTCCTACAAACTAGGTATCTATGTGTAATTAACTTGATTTATAATTGCTGTTAGGTAACTTTTCCTCTTACACTTCCTTCCGGGGGAAAAAAATATACCGCACAAAGAAGGAAATAAAAATAAGCAAAGGTAAAGAGGCTTAATTTGAAATATTTCATGTGTGTAACATGTGTTTTAGTGACCTGTCTCTACATGAAACATCTTTGTCTTCATGCTGAGATCCTTTTTCTGTTGCAGGAAATAGTAAGGCAATTTAAACCAGTTTAGTTTATTTCAGTTTAAGAAGTCTTCAGCCAAAATATGTCTGTTTTCTTTTTAGAACCAACAGAGTGGCACTCTAGGAAGTTCTGTAGTTCGATACGACAAACTCGACCAGGCAGAGATCAAAAGTCTGCTCATGTGTTTCCTTCATATTTTAAGAAGTATGTCAGAAGGTACGTAATTTCACCTGGTTTTCATCAGTTTGAAATCTTATATTGGATTTGTGCCTGTTAACTGATTTTAACACCTTTTCAGAGTCAGTAGAATGTTTTAGGTGTGGCTACCACATTGTGTGGCATTTTACAAATATGTGTGATTGATCAAAGTAAACTCTGACTGAAACCTTGTCTGCGTTAAATACGCATTCTTCCTTCAAAGTATGAGGCTAGCTAAAGGACTGGGTAAGAATGTGAACACTTGTGTGTGATCGTAGAGTCTGATCTGGAAAATAGAGGTGAAGTTGCCCATCAGAAGAGTCTCAGGCTTCTCCATTCCTCCATTCTGCAGAACTTCCTGTGTGACAGGGAACCAAAGGACTTTGTGAAAGATTTGTATGATTCTGGAGAAGGTTGTAAAATGTATCAAAATGGTTTATTTGTTTTCTCTGCCTGTTCTGATATTCATTTCTAAAAATCAAGTTTATGTAGTACTGGAACTAATTTATTCCACCACTTGATCAAGAATGAGAATTGAAAGGTTAATAACTATTCGATATCCAGTCACACGATTAGAATTGATACGTGCACCTGTATAATCAGCTTCAAGTAAAACAGTAGTTGCCGGTACCCCACAGCTATCTTTGTATTCTTTGAGTTGTCATTATCTGAAAACTAAGAACTGATGTTAACTCTTCTACTGAATATTTTTTATTAATTCTTCTCATTTTCCTAGATGCATTGTTTACCTATTGGAACAAGGCTACAAAATCTGAACTCATGGACTTTTTCACGATTACAGAGTAAGATTGTTGTGGAACTTGTCATAAAGGCATATGTTTTGCTGTGCTGTTAAAGCCATGAGAGCGAATATAAGTGTGTATACACATTTGGTCTGTTTAGAAGTCCTTACCTTGATGTGCACAATTGCTTATCTAATTCCATGTCAGTTTCTCGACTTAGGCTATAGAGAAATGATCTCGGGAAGTTCCTAAACAGTGAGTAATGCTCAGAATTGCTATGCTCATGGAGGAGGAACCAACCGTCTTGTTACCCAGCTGCATTAAAATGCATCTTGTAATGTGAGCTGCTGAAATTATTTGGTTGCATGTCAAAATTGATTGAATTGAAGAACTTAAGAAACAAAGGCATATGACCCATCTTCCTAGCATTCCCCTCGTGTCTCCTGCCATGCTGTAAGGGAAAAGCTGTAGGGTGAATCCCATATTTGTTTATCAATGGCAACACTCGATCTCTCTGCACACTTTGTGTGGTGGCTCACAAGAATTGACTGATACATTAACAAAAAACGAGGAAGGAGCTGTTTGCTTAAAGTGGTGCTCCACAAAAGCCTTTCTGCTTGCCTTTCTGGTTTCACTGGACATCTATCCTTTTTTTTCCTATAAGAGAGGCTCAGTCAATGTAATAGCAGTCCTTAACTGTGTTAGGGAATGTGATACTCAAGGTCCACTTCAGGAATATATTGTAGATAGGGTTTTGACAGATCATGTGGGTACATCTGGCCTGATATTTATTGTACTAGAGACAGAGCGGAACAAACAAATGTGCCTAGTTAGGCACATATGAAGCCGGAGCTGTAAACTGTACAGAAGCAGTGGTGAACAGTATTTTGCTACTAGATATTTCTTATTTGAGGTCTGGATAGGATTGGTTTGTGGTCGAATCAGTAATCCCAAATTGCTAATTGTGAAAGATTTCCATAGTGATAGCAGTAGATGGAATGCAGGATAACATTTCCATCTCATTAGTGCAGTGGATGATATCACAGCTCTTTAAACTAGAGCAAGGCTCATGGCAGTCTAATTCTAGGAGTATTTTGCCAATGCAAATAACACTTGTTTGATGCTGATTTTTATTAATACAAGTCATTACAGTAATTCCTCATTACCTCAGGCAGTGTTTCTGGTAAGTAGACACTTGCTGTGCAAAAAACTTTTTCTGGAAAATGTAGAATCTAAAAAGACAGGAAGATAACAGGATGGGGAATTGAGGTTAATTTGCAAATAGAGTGACAAGTCTGGGGGAGGTGAACACCATTTTGACTCCACAGTTTGGAGACAGCCTATCTTACCTACTTAAGGTCTGAGAACAAAATGGGGATGAGTTGAAGAAACTTTTTGTCAGTCTCCTCCCTCATTCACAACTGGCACGTGGAAGAGAAAGCCTGCAAACTGGTTTGCAGGTTGGGTTTATGCTGGAATGAAGAACTTTTAGAATATTCTTATCCAAGGGACAAGGGGAGTTTCCTTAAGTGTTCTAAATTATCAGGATAATTACCTGCAGTAGGAACAGAGTCAAATAAAATCATTATTACAGCCTGCACTCACATAATTTTTCTTGATATGAAAATGTGACTTCTAATTTATTAGTCATCAGTGTTGGCTACTTAACCAGCTGTGAAGACTAGCAGAAACACCTGGAAAATTAGGTTATACTTTCAACTTTCTTGATGGATGTGAACTGGTAGTATGGTTCTTCAAAATATAACATCATACTGAAGTATAGAATTTGTTTCTATTTTTCTTTTAAAATTAAAAATTATTTGGGGGGATTTACCATTATCAGCATCTTATTGTAAAAGCAGTATTTTGTCTTTACAAAATAGTTCTGTCAGAAACCCTGTTATTGTTATCCTGGAATCTGGAGACCTTTAAAAAATAAAAGAAAACACAGCCCCCCCCCCCCCCCCCCCCCCCACCCCACCCCACACAACAAAAAAACACAACAAAAAAACAAAAAAAAAAAAAA
>JANHFX010005941.1:0-37360 GCA_027560015.1 Chloroceryle amazona | reverse complement strand
ATAAATGTATTTGGGAGCAAGAATTAGTGAGCTTCCATTCCCTACAAAGTCACATTGGCCTTTGTGTTCCAAAAAAAAAAACAAACACACACACAAAAAAAACAACTAAGTTTACAGTTTAGGCCAAGGAGGGGGGGTGCTGCTTGTCCTGGAGTGCTGTTTATTTTTAAATAACTGTAACTGTGGGCCTCATTTCACATAATGAAATTTTGTCTGTCATAATTGAGGATAAAGATTTCTTGTCTATAAATATTGAAAATCTGTACAAGAGGAAGCACTTGAACTCCCTATTTACAGTTTTCCAACGTGTGGGATTTGGGGTTTTTTCACCATTTAGCCCTTCTACCCTGTAGAGATTGGTGTGCTCTGGAGGAAGCCTTCTATGCCTTTTGCTTTTAATCCCCATTTGCCCAAAACCACCACCACCATTTGTGACTGCAGAAGGGCCTGGGGACTCTGAGATTGTGAGAGTGGGAAAAATAAAGACGACTTACGACATATGATTTTAATCAAAAATAGTAATTGGGTAATGAAGAGCAGTGTACATAAATGCAGAAGAAATTGTTTTGAGTGTTGCATCTCTGGTTTGTGTGTTCTCTGCAGAGTATGCTTACACCAGTTCCAGTACATGGGAAAGCGATACATAGCCAGGTACTGTGTGGAATTTCAACTTTGCTCTCATGCTTCCCAAGAACAATAGCGTGTACAGTATGCCTTGAATCTCTGTTACAAATAAATTGCATGAGTTACTGTGAAATGATACATAACAGTTTGAAGTAACTGGTTAATGTATTAACAAATCTGTATCCTGTCTAGATGTCTGGGTCTGTTTAAGAATGATGTGTGTGTGTTGTGGTTATTGCCAATTACTTTAAAATCCCCCCATAAATGCTATCTTTTACAGCATTTTCTTCCTTGAAATAGTGTCTTGGGGGGGAAAAAAGAAATTATGATTTGTTTTATTTATTTACTTCACTGTTAAACCACATCCATTGAAATGTTTTAAAAGCTTACATAGAGTGTTGTTACTGAAAGGTGAGTAGTCAACATTCCAATGCTGCTGGTTTTGAATCTGAAGTCCAAAGTACCGTTAGATACCTGTGTGTTCCCAGTGAAGGCTCTTCAGAAAATCAAAGGGAGTCAAAAAAGTGTACTAAATTATTTCAATATATTTGCATTCAGTTGGTTTTTAATGTGAAGTATTTTTTTAATAGAGTAAAATATACCAGCTTGTTTCGGCATTATACTGTGGTTGACATGGTAATGCTGTTGTAACACAACAGTGGGCTTGAAATACTGACCCTCTTGAAGTCAGTGAGAAAATTGTTACTGACTTTGGGTGGTAAATCATTCTAAGATGTTATCTTTTTTGGTTTTAATTTAGATTTAATTCTATGTGACTCTTTCTACAAACAATGAACATGACTATCTCCTTGAGGATTTTTCAGAAAAAAAAAAACAATCTAATCTCTGTTCACATACCCTAAAAAAAAAAATCAAAGGCCAAAAAAAATTTGAGTTTCTTAGGGTTTTGATTTTAACCTTTGTGTTTAAATGCCCTTCAACCTCTGAATTTACAGGAGTCTGTAATTTTCAGGCTTTTGTAAAAATTTTTCAACTTAATTTGTTTGACTAGTTGTAGAAAAGAGTACCATGCTTCCTTTTAGTTTAGTGATCACCCAGTCTGTGTACTGCATGTTAACACTAAAAATATTAAGCTCTAGAAATCACCTGGTGTTCTACAGAGATACTGAATTTTCCCAGTCTGTGTAGCTTTGTAGTCTTCCACGTTGTCATTGCACTGGAGCATATCACAATCAATGCACGTACTTGGAAAACACACAAATGACAAAGAATGAAAGGGAACAGGGAATTCTCTTAATTCAAGCACTGGTTTTCATTTTTCATCAGCTCTGGTGGTGGTACACAATAGGAAGTTAGCCTGTACTAATTGCTAACACAGATCACTTTTCTGTTTTCTTCACTTGATTGCTGCAAGTTTAACAACGTGTATGGCTCTTCTCCCTTCCTGCTTGGGTAAGACACACGTGATAATACCTCAGTTAATGCTCTCCTATTCTTCTCCTCTCCTGTTGCATGTATGCTTTCTAACTTTACCCCTGTGTGTCCTTCTAACATTTTTTACAGTCAAAAGAGAGGATTTGGTTTTGGGTTCTGAATATTTTCAGAATATTTATATTCTCAAATAGCTGCGTTTTCTAAAGCTCTGAAGTAAATTCAGCACTTCAAGAGTGACTGGCTTGTGTGCTTTTGCTCTCATGCTTTGAGGTTTTAAGAAAGAGTTTGCAGTGATGCTTTTTTTTAAGCTACCTATTTTTGTTTTATAAATAAAACACTAAATAGGTTGCATTGTAATTCTTTCTATAAAACTTCTTGTGCTTAACTAACACTTCCTGTCTTGCTGCAGTTTGACATATCTAACTTTTGCTTCTATCCCATTTCACCCATCTTGCAGGAACCAGGAGGGGTTGGGATCCATAGTTCATGATCGAAAATCTCAGACCTTGCCTGTTTCCCGTAACAGAACAGGAATGATGCATGCCAGATTGCAGCAGCTCAGCAGCCTGGATAACTCTCTCACTTTTAACCACAGTAAGTCTCATGACATGATAACATTCATCAACCTCAGCCAGTGCCACAACACCAGGTAGAGGTCCCAGAGCCACACCAGTGCATTTCAATTACTTTTATTGTTCTAGGTCAAACGAATAGCTGGAATCAGTCAGTGTTCTGGTCCCTGCTTTACGGTACAACGATCAATGCTGGCTGCTGCCATAACATGGAGCATGGTTAACTGCAGCATATGTTAAAATTTTATTTTCATTTTTAAAATTTATATACACTTCAACTCTGTGCTGCATGTAGTTAAAAAAAAAATCTCTTTTTTTTCCTATTTGCTTTATTAAGCTTTGGGTTTTTTTTCCCCCACTTGAACACATAAACGATTAGTCTAAAATTAAAAAGATGCACTCTGAGCATATCTCCATGTTTTGGCATCAACTAGGGAGAAATAAGCTTCTCAGCATTTCTACAGAGATTGTGAAGCCCATGATTTGGTTTGTCTGGAAGTGAAAAAGCGTCCAATAATGAAGTGATTTTTCTGTTTTCAGTGTGAGAAAGATATCAAGTATTCTTGGAATTTCTGTAGACAATGGTAAGATTTAATCAGGTTGAAGTCAGCTTGTATAAGACTGCTGTATTGAAAACTAAATCTGCTTGTGGCCTCTCTTTTTAAACATGCTGCTCTTAAATTGCAATATATACTGTATATAAAGTATTCTGAAGCACAATTTTTCAATTTTCAGCTTCAAAAACCAACAAAACTGGTTGACTAATCCAGTAAAATACAGCACCAGTACTGAAAAGAATTGTGTGCAGTAAAGCAATTATTTGAGTTAATTGTATGTTCACTGTGTTCATCCTTTTATTTCCCAATGCATATCTAACTGTCCCGTAAAATCTTCTAGCTCATTATCTGTAAAACAAAGCAACAATTAGTCTAACTGCACAAGATTTACCACATAATCTAGTGGAAGAAAAAGAAAATCCCATCAAATCTCTGTTTATGAATGCATTCGCATGCCTCTTTATAAGAAATTCAGTTCTTCAATTTTAAAAACTATAGATGTACAAATTATTTTTTTTTAAACTTGTAATCAGTCTGCTACTGCTGTATCCTAATAATTTCTAGATGATTTTTGACACAAAAAAGAAAGAAGTTTTTCACTATGTGGCTACACATTCAGTAAGGTAAAATATTTTGTAGATAAAGACTGACTTTAAATAAATAAATAAAATCTCTGGGAAATTAGTAAGGAGGCTGTTTCTGGGGCCTGTGCAAAGAGATCTCCTACTTCCAGAACTTTGCAAAGTTTACTGACTTTTAGGAAAGAGTGAGCTGAAAGATTTTACTAGATGCATGTTTATGTAAAAAGCAGCTTTCTGTTATTTTCCACCTGAAGGAAATAACGAAGGAAGATGTCTCATTCAGATAATTTTGTGTAAAGTGACAATACTTTTTTTTTTAATTAATGTTGGGCATTCAATGAATGCTAGGGTATTAGACCTTGTAGTGACCAGTGTTTTACAATGGGAAAATAGGTTGCTGTAAAAGCAATGTCAAGCATGAAAAAAATTTATAACTTTGGTCTTGTTGCTGTCTAACTTCTTCAGTTTTAGTTGTCAGTCCACCTGTATTGCATATCCAAAGTAGTTTTCAGAACTTGAAGAAATCTTGATAGGTATCCTGGATGGGATACGTACAGGAAGGATGTACCTGGTGGAAATCATTGCTTTGCTAGTTTCTAAAATCATGATTCTTTGGCAAGATAGTTGTCTCTAAATGTAATTTATAAACTTAATTTCTCCCTTTCTAATCAGTTATGTTCCTTGCTTACATGAGATAATGGTTTAAGTGGTATTTCACGTTTCTGAGGAATTTCAGTATGGTTTTACGCTTAAGTATGAAAGAAATTAGGCCCATTGTTCAAATTTCTAAAGCATCTCAATACAAGCTACAAGAAAGTAGACTGTTATATTTATTCTTGAGGCTGGTGGAGCGGAGGATGCTTAGTAAATGAGTGACATGCAAGGTCACTAAAATACAAGAGACATACCCTGATCTGTAGTGGCAGTATGTGATCACTGTCAAGCTTGTTAGAGATGAGTGCTCTTAGATGGCTTGAAATCCAGTAGCGTGAATCTGTGGGTGCGTGATCGGGTGCGTGGCCAGGCAGGTGTCCCTATTATATGTGGTCGTTGTAGCTCCAGTGTCTTTTTAAGTTACATGTGTAAAACAGAATCCAGTGTGTTAGTTAAACATGAAGAATACAGTATTAGCTTCTCTAAAATAAGAGCAAATTGAAATAATAGTTTCAATTGATAGTTTGTAGCATGCATATGGAAAAAGCACTGCTAAATCAGTCTTTAACTCACCAAAGTGAGTTCTTCTTTAAGGTTGCATCCTGACCCAAACTTCTGTCTCAATAATGCAGAGTAATCAGTCAGTGACCTGCTTATTTGTGTAAGTTATTTATGTGAAAAACAAAATTTGAACTGCTTGGAAGCCTGTCCATTGATCTTTGCATCATCTTAACTGGAAGAGCAAACAAATTATTTCTTTAAAGAGTATTTCCCCTGGCCTCAGTGCAAGTCTCGAAACAGTCATCATAACCAGTTTGGACTGGAAGGGACCTTTAAGATCATCTAGTTCCAACCCCCTGTCCAAGTCATCTCTTGGTATCTTGAACATTACCAAAAACACAGGGTAACTTGGGTTATTCTGGTCACCCGGAGGTGATTGCTATGAAAAAGGACTTTTCTTTGAACTTAAGGAAAATAAGGTGTTTGCCAAAAGAAAAATATTTGGCAGATGGCTGTTTTTAAAACTTGCTTCCAAGTATCAGTTGTTCCTTTTCATCATTATAGAGGTGAAGGATGTAGTGGGATTGCAACCACAGAGAAAATACATGGGAGGAGGAAGAGCTAGAGGCAGAGAGAATGCAAAAGATGATAGGAAGGAGGTGTATGCTTCCTAACAGAAAGAATGTGTAAATGCAGAGAACCCAGTGGTTATGACTATGCATGTGGAGTTCAGCCAGGGAAGCAAGAAGGTGCAGAAAGAAGTGGCCAGGTGTCATTATAAAAGAGTGTATCTTTTCTTCTGTTCTTTTCTGGGTCTCAACAAGTTTGTCATGCTGTCATTGATTTAGTGATGCTAAGCTGACTGTAAATCAAACATACGAGCATGACCCAGAACAAATTTTTATAAAGCATTCAGGACATGTTGGTCAATCTGTTTCTTAAAGATTGATGTTAGGGATCATTTACAACAGCTTATAACTAGTGCAGAAGCAGAACCATTATTTAAATACAGTATGGATCTAGAAGTGATAAAATAGTTTGATTAAATATGGAGTTGTTTCATGATATTGCTCTGTGGCAGAGTTAATTATTGGGTCTTCGTCTGCATAGAAGGACGTGATTGTATTCCTTCAATTCTTAGTGCTTTGTATTTTTATAATGATGGACTTTACTGACTTTGAGATCATTATAACATCGCTAAATTATCAATACCTGTTTTCAGCTGTAACTCCATCCTGCTGCAGTACTTCTTTTAAGAATATATATGTGTATGTATAACTGTCTACATTTATGTAAATACAAGTGTGTATACATACATATATATAAAACATCAGACATTTATTGTTTTAACTGCTGTTTCATGCTTCTATTGTTGCCATTTGTACTAAATCTATTTCATGATCTTGTGGAAATTGTTAGAATAACTATATGCACATATTTGAAAAATAATTAAATGTATATGAATTATTTTTCAGTATTGAATACTAACTTCTGTCAGGCTTTTTACTTGTTAATCGTTTCCTAGTTCAGCAAGTCTTTTGGAAATAAGAAGCATTTTAAATGAGTATATCCAGCACTTACTCTTCATTTGGAATTTCTGTAGGCTATGGCCATTCAGATGCAGATGTTCTTCACCAGTCTTTACTTGAAGCAAATATTGCCACTGAAGTTTGCCTTACAATTCTGGATACTCTCTCATTATTCACAATGGCTTTTAAGGTTTGTTCTTCACTCGGTGTTAACATGTCCCATAATTATCTTTCAAAAAAATATATTTAAAAACATATTTTTGAAATTATAGTTGTATTCTGCAGTCTAGTAACATAGCTTTGTATTTTTAGCATTTCTAGCAATTGCATGTCATTACTGTGTCATGTAAAAGCTGATA
Organism: Chloroceryle amazona; assembly: GCA_027560015.1. Lineage (NCBI taxonomy): Eukaryota > Metazoa > Chordata > Aves > Coraciiformes > Cerylidae > Chloroceryle > Chloroceryle amazona. The sequence goes on along the minus strand of JANHFX010005941.1, from coordinate 30,588 downwards.
ACCTCTCGCAGCAAAATGCTTTGGCTTCAGTTACACGTTGCATACAGACTCCTTACTCAACGGCAGTAATTCTGAAAGCTCCTTCCACATGGTAACTTCATAAAAACATTTATAGAAACTTCAGTGTCTACCTAGTATTAGTGGTAGAACTCTTTAAGAGACCATGTGGAGTGAAAGATCTAGTGTATGGCAAAACCATAATTTCTAAGGATACTATCAGACTCTTGTATTGAACTTGGCTTCTTATGTTGTCACTCATTAATTAACAGTACTTTTTCAGTAACTTTTTCAATTTGTCCACTAATAAGACTTCTTTCTCATTCTATCAGTTACTGTAGTTCTCCTCTGGAATCTTTTTGTAGCTGTTAAAGTAGTGCAGCCCAAACCCTGGGTTTCCTGAAGCAAAGTCTGGGTATTGAATGTCATAAAAATAAATAATTTAATAAAATGATATACCAGCAGCATCATCTTGAGCTGGGTACCTCTGGAGAGGGACTTCCTCAGTTTATTTCACAGTGCTTTTTAAAGCCTCAGAATCTATTACATAAGCCATTTTTTTTTAGCTTTTCCAAACATTAAAGGTGAAGCTATAAAAAGGAGAGATGATAGCTCTAGCTTGTTTCTCCCCTAATTAGAGCAGTGTATCCAGATCCTTGCTTGAAGATTCAAATGTGTAGTGTCTTCCATCTAGTTATGAAAACATGATCTTATAATGAGATTCTTTTTATGAGTAATTTCATTAGAGTTTAGAACCAGTTCTGTCCAGACTTCATGACAGAATTGAAAATGAAGATACCTAGTTTTGAGGATTTAAAGAATGAACACTAATCTTTTAGCTACCAGCTGTCCATCACACTTGGAAGACAGTCCTTCAAGTTTATCTGTATGTACTATGTTGAGAAAGTAGGTACAAGTACACTAGAATATGCTACAAGATCCAAACAAGTAGGGGAATCAGGGGCTTCTACTCAATCAAATGCACGTAACATAAGGTTAGACTTTCAAGACCTGTCTGGATGCATTTCTGCATGATCTGCTCTAGTTCCGTCCTGCTGTGGCAGGGGGGTTGCGCTCAGTGATCTTAGGAGATCCCTTTCAACCCTTAACATTCTGTGATCACAGAATCATGGGATGGTTTGGGTTGGAAAGGACCTTGAAAGATCATCTAGTCCAACACGCCTGCCACAGGCAGGGACATCTTTCACATGAGATTGCTCAAAGCCCCATCCAAGCTGACCTTGAAAACTTCAAATGATGGGGCATCCACAACTTCCCTATTCCAGTGTCTCACCACCCGCATTGTAAAAAAATTCTTCCTTATGTCCAATATGAACCTACCCTCTTTCAGTTTAAAACGATTGCCTTTTGTCCTGTCACCACAGGCCCTAGCAAAATGTATTTGTCTTTCTCATAAACCCCCTTTAAATACTGAAAGGCCCCAATAAGGTTTCCCCTTCTCCAGGCTGAACAACCCCAACTCCCTCAGCTTTTCTTCATACAGCTCTCTGGCCATTTTTGTAGCGCTCTGGTGGACCTGCTCTAACTGTTTGTGTCTTTCATGTACTGCGGGTCCCAGAACTGAACACAGTGCTCCAGGTCAGAACTGAGCACAGTACTCCAGGTGGAGTCTCATGTGAGCAGAGTAAAGGGGGAGAATCATTTCCCTCAACCTGCTGGCCACCCGTCTTTTTATGCAGCCGAGTATGGAACATAACATCTGTAGCTCTTGCCCCCTGATGCAGTCACTCAGCCATAGAAGGTCACTAGATTAGTAATATCAATCTGCTTCTTTTGAAAATAGCTAACATATTATATAGAAAGCCAGACAACATTTTTTCCCCTCAAGATCATATTTGACTAGCAGGAATCCAGCTCTCTGTTACCTATTACAGCAGGAAAATCATGTTAATTCTGTGTCTTGGTAGATTTACAATTCCTACTCCTGTGTGAATTCCTACTCCTCTAGGTGGTTTTAGCAAGCTACCTACCTCTGATGTTGGGACAACTGAAGAAAGACTATAATACCAATTTCCTAATGAGGATAGGGGTTTGTAAGATGTTTCATTATTTTGCTATAGATCTGAAAGTAGTAAGCCTTACCCTCTTCTAGGACTTGCAGTTAGGTGTATAGGTTTAGGTCATCTCCAGTGATCTCCAAGAGATAAAACTTTTTTCCTATGACCAAATAGGCTGACAGGCTTATATCCAACCTTTTATGTTCCTCTCCCTTTAAAATGACCTGCTTGTGGCTTCAGTGCATAACATTTGGAGATCTTTGGTCTCCTGCAAGCCTTTATTCATCTACAAAACCTGAAACCACACTGAGTTCTTCAGGTCTGCAAGTCACATTATCAGAATGGTTTTTAAAGGAGGACTGTCTCCTTCAGTTTTTTTAATACTGAGGAACCCCTGAAATGCCTAGGGCTGTGCTGAAATTTTGTAGCCCGAAGGATTTCTTCTGTGTTTCCATGAATAGAAAAGGAGACATCTGCAGTTAGACAGCTCTTCCATGTTTGAGAGAATTTAATGCATGCTACAGGAGCCCAGATGTATATTTGGCCTCAGGAATTTTTTTTTTAATTTGTTAAATTAGATTCTTTGAGTTAATATTAGCCTAAAACTTACTAGAGATAATAAGGGAGGTGCCTTGCAGCATACTGTTTGGATGCCTGTATATAGTATGACAAGGAAGAGTTGTGTGTGAAGAAGGTGCAAGACTTAGTAGAATCACATTGGAGGGCCAGTGGTGTCAGAGCAGAGCAATATTGAATATGGTCTTCTCCATTCTGGGCTCCCTGGACTGGACTGAGCAGTCTCTGAATTGATTCACCTCTCTTGGTGTTTTGTAAGAGGAGAGAAGACATTGTTTTGTCCTAGAGTCCCATAGGAACTTCATGACTGTGCTCAGTGGACAAAGAGAGAAAACAGGTCCCCAGAGCAAACCAGAAGAAATATGAACAGTTACAAGTATAGTGCACAGACAGTACCTGTGCTACGCAAACTGGAAGAGACCAGCTTGTAAAAAAAAAAAATGCATCACGAACAGCTGCCTTCCATCCAGAGATCAAGAGTAAATGGTGCAGGTAGAACTCTGAGAAGTAACTAACAGTATCATCCTTAAGAGCCCTTTCAGTTTCAGTTCTCGGACAGCAATGAAGGATGGTGGGCAGGTGGAGGTTTGCTTTGGGGGTGGGTTTTTGAGAGCACTGTAGTTGGAAGTACTGCTGTGGGAAAATGTCACAGTCTGAGCTGCTAAAGCTGTAACCAAATGGAGTGTGCCTCTCCGAGAACTGTTAACAGCAGTTGATTTAACAGCTGTTAAAAACAATTGCATCTTAGAAGTCTATTTAGAAGCCAACCCTTTCTTAATAAGCAAGTTTAATGAAGTGTTAGAAATATCTATTTCATATTCAGATATGTTTGTATTATTAAGCATCTTGGTAGTAATATGCAGATTATACTTTTTTTATTAATTTCCTGGTCTTGGATGATCTGTGTATGTTTTTAGACTAATATAAATGTATCACTGTACAAAACTCCTAAATTCTCACTATCAATTTAAAGAATCAACTACTGACTGACCATGGACATAATCCACTGATGAAGAAAGTATTTGATGTATACCTCTGCTTCCTTCAAAAGAATCAGTCCGAAACGGCATTGAAAAATGTCTTCATTGCTTTAAGGGCACTTATTTTTAAGGTAAGAAGTTTATAAATAGTTAATCTTCAAGTACTTACCCACTTCAGATAACAATATACTATGTAAAAATTTAAGAACTAAAATCCCAAATTAAAGTTGGTGCAGTGTGGAATACTTGTCCTTTCAATTGCTATAAAAATCATTTTGTGTCATGAACTACTGTAGCTATCTATGTCTTCCACAGTTGGGGACTATTAATATACTAATATATTAATATATTTGTATTTTTCTTGAGGGGCTTATTTTATCAAGAACTGCATTTAGCTATAATGAATAACTTCTTTCTTTTCTCTGTTTTCCTCAGTTTCCTTCTACGTTCTATGAAGGTAGAGCTGATATGTGTTCTGCACTGTGCTATGAGATTCTGAAGTATTGTAACTCCAAACTGAGTTCAATCCGTACTGAAGCTTCGCAGTTACTGTACTTCTTAATGAGAAATAATTTTGATTACACAGGGAAGAAGTCTTTTGTTAGGACACATCTGCAAGTTAGTATGCATCCTTTCTTTTTCATTTTTTAAATACTATATTTGTAGATGCACATTTGCATAACAGTGTGCCAATCCCTGTCAGATAAAGACATAAAAGAAATTATTTGGGGGTTGGGCAAGGCTGATACTATCCTAGGTGTAACAGGATGGCAATAAAGGTACATTCAGAACAAGGAAATACTTAAACGCAATTGGATGGCCCTCTGTTTTGTAAGAAATAAATTTTATTTGTTCAATTGTTCCATTTCTTAGATGTGATTTTGATTGTTAAGTGACATACCTTGATGCGTCTGAAAAAGAAGAGAATGCAGTATCAACTAAAATAAAACAAATGCATACAACATTGTGTGCTCTGACAAAGCTTAGAACAATAGGCTGCTACTTTTATGACCTCTGGCAAGTTCACCCATCAGTCTTTAGAGCAGAAGATGCATGTGCATTAAATTTACATCAATCTGTTTATTTCGAGCCTATGTTATTGTACAAGTAACTTTGGGAAAAGTATCAAGTATTACTTTAATGCAAGGGCTAATATTTCAGTTAAAAGGAGCAAAACTTCCTTTGCAGTGGCTTTGTAGGTACATCTTAAGGGTATGTAATGAAATATGCACTAACAAGGTATTTGTTTCTGTCAAGGTTATTATTTCAGTAAGCCAGTTAATTGCTGATGTTGTTGGAATTGGAGGAACTAGATTTCAGCAGTCTCTTTCCATCATCAATAATTGTGCCAATAATGACAGAATTATAAAGGTCTGTTTTTATTCTTCTTTCCATAATGCAGAAGGATGCTTGAAGACTCTTTCATAGCATCTTTTGCAATTACGTTTCAACTTTTTACTATGCAAAGAATAGAAAAAGATAGTAGTTAACTTCTTCATGTTTTAGCACACTACGTTCCCTTCTGATGTTAAGGACTTAACAAAACGGATTCGTACAGTACTGATGGCTACAGCTCAGATGAAGGAGCATGAGAATGATCCAGAAATGCTTGTAGACCTCCAGTACAGTTTGGCAAAGTCTTATGCTAGTACACCTGAACTAAGGAAGACGTGGTTAGACAGCATGGCGAGGATTCATGTTAAAAATGGAGATCTTTCAGAGGTAAGAGAGAGAAATAAAACTAGTTTTAGCTTAAGCTTCTCTTTCTTGAAATGGAATGTGCTGTACGTAGTATAATAGACATGGTTTAATACATTTTGAATTTTTAAGTAGATTAGTTTCAATGGCTGATGAAGACTTTGCCCTACCGCAGTACAGCTGTAAGCCCTTTCTGATTACTGGTATAAGGGGTGTGTTTAACTACTCTAGCTGACATGCTACAAAGCCAGGAATACTCAGTGCAAACCATGGAAGACTGCTCAAAAAAGATCTTTATTATCAGTTGCTAAAACACTGTAAGCCACTTCTTGAACTCCTCTCCAGTTCCCTTTACAGAATTAGCTCAATTCTATTCCAGATTCCTTACTAAAAAAACTCATCATGTTCTTAAAATTGACAAATTGCCTTTTTGTTTGTTTGAAAAAAGAAAGCTATCTGATTTCACTCTATTTAATTCTAGCAAAAAGGAGAGGTGGGAATGGGGACTTTTTTGTCTTTTGAAGTATTTTCTCAGCAAGTAGAATGAATTTTGTCTCTTTCTGTAAGTTTTTTCCCTCTGGAAGCATGTTGCATGACATCACTGAATCTCACAAACATGTCTGTTAAATTTAGCATCATGTAAGCAAGTAAGTATCACCAAGAAATTGTAGCTGCTATTTTACTTCTCTCTTAGTGCTAGAATTATTTTCTTCCATATGGTAGCAATACAGAAGGCATATAAAATCCTGTTATTAGCTTGTACTTTGAAGGAAATTACTTCAGCTGTCTGAGAAGACAAGCTCTTTTAGTCCTTTTCAGGCCTCTTTCTAAACTTTTCATTGAAAAATTAGAATCTTTGACTGTACAACTAGATGAGGACCTCTGTAAATCACCAAGTCTAGCCCCATACAAAGTACAAATTAGAGAGAAATTCTGACCTTTTTCCTTCACCTTCAGGTTCTGAGGTTCTGCAGCCTCCATATGTAAACTGTTCAGTTGAGAATTACAGTTACAATAACACTGCTGCAAGCCTAAACCTTTCCAGTAAAAGAAGAATCTTGAATTCTTTTTTTGACCTTCTTGTGGAGAAAAGTGATTAGTGTCAATATCATAAAACATTAAATACTTGAAGACTGCCCTGTCTGTCTCCTTTTTCTTTTGTTTTCCAGACAACACCAACTAAATTCCTTTCGTAGGTCAGATCTCTTCTTTTTTCCTTTCAGTGCTTTCAAACCATCTGTCACCATTTATTTATTTATTTTTCTCCATTTTTCTTGGTCTGGAGCCAAAATACAGACAAAACATGTTAGCAGAAGAACCATCAAATGCTGAGTAGAGTAATTAATATCTCTTCTGTTTCACCTAACACTTAAACTACATCCCAAAGAAGCAATTTGCCTGGTTTTATAACAGCACGGTGTTCCTACCTTGTAATTTGTGATCTGTGGTCATTTCCAGTCTGTGTCCTGCTGTCCGTGCCACTCAGTGCTCTGATAAAGAAGGAGAGTGTGCTCTTGCACAGTTACTGCTTTTCATGAGGTGGCAAATTCTTACACCAGTCATAGGACATCTCCTGCAAAGCATCAGAAAGAAAAACTAAGTTATTATCTCAGGCTAAGACTCTTCTTATACACCTTGTTTTAGTAGTCCCATTGTCATTGTTAGTTATAAAATCGTTAATGTTTCTGTTTTAGGCAGCAATGTGCTATGTCCATGTAGCAGCACTGGTTGCAGAGTATCTCACACGAAAAGGTATGATTTTGATATCTTTCTTTATATTTTTTTCATTATATTTTAGGAAAAAGAATAGTTTCCCTGAGGAAGTTGTAGGTATTTTAGTGTTCACCAAATAAAAAAATCTGACCTAACTGGATAACATACTCACCCATTTAAAAGTATACTTGCTTATCTAAGGGGCAGCATTTCTGGTGAAGATAAAGTAAAATTTAAAGTAAAGACTTCAATTTTAGACCAGAGCTGCTAGTAGCTGAAGTCAGAGCCTTTCTAAAGCAAATTCATCAGTGAAAATTCTTGTTCAATGAGTAGTCTCTCACTGCATACAAGGAACCTGGCATTGCCAGAGAAGTCAGACTACATTTGTACAAATGTTCAGATGCCGAGTTAGTGATGACAGTGCTCAGAGTGCTTTACCTGTCTCGGTGTTCTGTGCTAGCAGCTCTCTGTCTCTCACCCTTGAGGTAGAAAACTAGTTTCATCAATAGGACCAGGACAGTTCTAAGTGGGGCATTTGAAAAAATACAAGATTATATGACTTTTATTAAGAAAAACAGACCTCTAGGAAGAAATTTCAGAAATCTGTTAAGACTGATTCTGATGCTGAGCTAGTGTTTTGTTTTTGTAGGCAAATTCACCTTCACAGCTTTTTAGTTTTGCCTTCACCTGACAGTTCAAAACAAAGCAAAGTTACGGGTCTACAAGATGCCTTTTTTCTGTTCCTTTTGTGTCTCTTTGACAGATACTTGTGTTAGGCTAACCCCTCTCCCTCAGTGATTTCAGAAGCTTCTCTGAGACCAAAGCTGAAACTTAAATCTCTTGTCAAATTTACTGTGTTCTCTTGGAAGCTTGATAGCAACTAACTGCTAAGTAGTGATAATCTGTATTAATCTGTGATTCCTGTGGGTGATCTGCTATTTTGTCTGCCGTCATATAAAAGCTATTTGCACTCAGCAATATAGATGGTGAAACTTCTCCCTGTGGTATGTCCAGGAACAAACCAAAACCGTGCATTTGAGGCAGTCATTCAATACAACCTGTGGTGGTCAGATTCCCACCTGAGCAGAAAGAATCTTCATAGGAATGAGCTGCAAAATAAATTAAGTGCAAGTCCCTGTGCTTCTGTAGTATTTACTGATTGCTCTTGAGGGTCTAATTAATAGTTTTTGCCAAAAAAACCTTGATTTCCTAATTCATCAATCTGATAGAGTAAAAAAGAGCTAAACAGAATGGGTAAAAGAAGTGGGTTTCATGTGAGAGCATTCTAAACCCCGTTTTTGCTAAATATTTATTTCAGTAAAAGAAGTTCGGCTGCTGGGTTTTGGTTTTCTTTTGTGCTTGTAGACTGACTTTCTGTATCTACAGCAGCTTTGCCATCCTTTGATTATTTTGTGTGGTTGGGGTCAGTCCATTCGTGTTGTTCAGGCTGGGGAAGCTGATATGCCAGGGCCTGTTTGCGTATGCAGCTCCAGCATGACTTTGTGCCAGTTTAATTAAGTGCTGTAAAAGTTACCTCCATTACCTTAGACTTCAGGTGGAGTAGGTTAGACACAGGCTTCAGATAAAATAGGAAAATTCAGACACTACTTACTTTGGGAGGTAAGATGGCAGATCTTAACATCTGTCAGTTTTTTAAAACCTGTTTATACTTAATAATGTGAGTTCTAATATTTTCATCATGCAATGGGAGGCTGGATTTTAAAAATACTGTTTGGTGGTCAGTATATTTAATATATGGCTTCTGCCTAATCCAGCATCACAAAATGGCCTAACATTATCCTTGTGGAAAAAAAGTAAAAGTGCCTGGTTTTCTTTTTCAACGACAGGGATGTTTAGACAAGGTTGTACCGCTTTCAGAGTAATCACTCCTAACATAGATGAAGAGGCTTCAATGATGGAAGACGTTGGAATGCAAGATGTTCACTTCAATGAAGTAAGTAAATATTAGTGTTAGAAATGATGCAGATTGAAGTGCTGTTTGTTTTCTCAAGTTTTGTGTTTCAGTCCAGAGGCTGACTAATATTATGATGGATTTTGTTTTCTTGGCTGCTGTTCTTATCCTAAAATGGAAATAAAAGATTTTGTGAGCTGTCCCAGCTTTAGAGAATTTACTATATACATATATTTTAAATAAAGCACCAGCACATCAACTCAACACCACTATAGGAATGAAAGTAAGCAAAATGGGGTTTTAAGCTCATTGACAGAAGGAACACTAATGTGGCTTATTTGTTAGAGTTAACAAGAACTGTGTTTTTTAAAGCTGACTTTGATTTAGGTTGTAACCATGCTAGTAATCACAAAAATGTATTCACTGGTTTTTGATGGCTTACAGTTTCTCTGTAATGACAATGAAAGTAGTTTTACTGACAGCAGACTTGCGTCAGTGTTGATGTTGGGGTTTTTTCTGGATTGTTTCACTCATTTTATCTTTGCTCATCCCTCTGTGCTGGCTCTACAGTAAATTTAACTATTAAGAAGCCTATAGGAAAAGATTATGAATAATATTGCTCATGAAGAGCAACATCTACACTGTCTAGTTGCCAGTATAGGTGGGAGAGGGAGGGACAGACCACTACTTGGAATAGCTGTGTTGGAAAAATCCCTGGTATGTAAGCATAATTGTACAACAAAAAATATTTTTGTTTTGTGGTTTAGTTTGTATATAGCAAAGGTGCGTGCCAAAATGATAGCGATACTAACAGACTCAGGAGGAACAGAGGAAAGGCTTGGTGGTTTAAACCTGGATTTGGGTCCCTTAGGGTATTCTACTCCTAAGTTCTGGTACTGCTTTGCTCTATAGTTTTAAAACAAAATTGTTGACTTGCCTTTTTCTGGGAAAGCAGGAACTGGAATTACTTGAAATGAGAAATACAGTGCTTTTCCTTTCCAATGACACCCAGTAACAGAGTGCTTTTTAGGATTTATGTGCTGTATTCTTTAAAACACTGCTGCTCCTGATCCAGCATGGAATTTAGCTTGTTACTCAAGGCAAAGTGTACGCTGCTCTACCTGAGCCAAGAGTTGGGTTTCTAGTGACTACCGCTGATGGAAACTTCTGTTAGAAGCTCTTGCCAGTATCTACCTCACAAACCATTTGTTAGAGCTAAAGTATTTTATATTTTTTCAATTGCAATGGTTTTATTCTTTTTCTCGTTAGCCAGTCCCTGCAAAAAAGAATACACTGATTTTTCTGGGTCATTGAACCCTGTGCAAATTTATTTCCATCTCTCAGTATTTCCATGGAGCAGAAGTAAACCAAGAGTGAAATTGTAAGCCTGTGGAGTTTGCAGAAGCATCGAACCTTGCCAAATTTCAGTTTTCCCTGCATGCAATCCTTTTTAAACTTAACCATGTAGAACTCTAGCTGATTAAATGCTTTAAAAATTTATTATATTTTCAGATAACTTTTTAGAGTTCACCCCAGGAAAAGTAGTAATAGGGAAGAGCTGTTTAATTTTTAGTAGACTAATGGATAAATTACAGCTACCAGTATTTTATGGAAGTACTTCAAAATGGTAGATATTTTTTCAGTATGTTCTTAGGTAAGTAAAACTGTATTAGTCTCAGAAAAATAAAAACATATGACAGATCAATTAGGTACAGAAATCAGAAACGTATCTTTCAACCTACACTTTACTACTGAGCAAAGTGATGCTCTGAAGGGAATTCTTCCCATATGTGGTAACAAGAATCTTGTGGAATTTTCTTTCTTAAAACTGGGTTTCCCTAGATGTTGGTTACTTTAGAGGTAAATCTCCCAAAGAGTAATTACAAGTATGGGGGGTCAGAGAGGATCTTTCCATGGTTCTAAAAGGGACAGAACCATTTTTTATATACTCAAGTTTATATATGGTCCTCCTAATTAAGTGAAACTTGTCTTAAGACTTCAAAAATTTCCATTTTTAACATGAAAAACTGTATAAAATCCTCAATCTAATTCTCATTTTAAAAGGATTCTCTCTCAGGCCAGGGTTATGCTGACTCATTTCCTAAACAAGACAGTTGAAAAAACACCAGATTTTATGGTGTGGGACTTCTGGTTGGTTGGTTGGTTTTGGTGGGTTTGGTTTTGGTGGTTTGTTTTGTTTTGTTTTGTTTTTTAAACTAAGTTACTCTGTGTGTCTCATTAAAACAGTTGTGTACCCAGGCAGCCTATTCAGCAGCATAAGCTGGCTTCTCCTTGAAGAACTAAAAATCTTCTGGGTGTCAGAAATAGGAAGGTAAAAAGCCTGGCAGCTGATATCCTTTCCATGGTAGGCTTTGCTGCAAGCAGTCCAGCTGTACTGTGACACTAGATCTGTGCTGTGGCTAACAGCACAGTGGCAGGTGCCAGATGTCATGCAGATTAAGGCTGGGAACAATTTAATTCGGATTTGGGTTTGTTTGTTGTTGTTTTTCCTGAAATAAAAGTCTGCCAGAATACAGCCCCACTGCATTTAATAAGTCAATCTCTACCTTCCTATTAGTTTGGGGTTTTTTTTCTGGTCTCTTGTTATGACTTTCCATGAGAGGAATTATTCTAATTTGCAGATTGGTAAATGAAATCGTTTCATGGCTGAGGTGGTATTACAGCTTCTGTAAGTGATCAGCTTTCAGTGTAATTCAAATTAATTAAAGCACTATGAACAACAGAAATAGGCACCTACTCAAACATACAATATATTTCAAGTATGGTGGCAAAGGCTGGTATTCTTCAGGGGTGCTCGGGCTGATATAGTTTAACTTTTTCAGGAGCAATCTAGAGGATGGGAACACAGTTTATCATTAAGTTTGTGGATGAAGCTAAATCGAGGGGAAGTGACAGATATGCCTGGGTACAGAGCTGCTGTTTAGAGGGACCGCAAACTGAAGGAACACGGAAGTGTTCTCGAAGTGCTCTCAAAGTTCTACAAAGCACAGAGCCTCGTATCTGCAAAAAAAATCACCCAGTGTCTGTATGGGCTGGGGACAGGCTGGCTGGGCAGCAGCTCTGCAGAAATACCTGAGAGCCCCACTGGATAAGTGGCTGAATGGGAATCAGCAGTGTAGCCTTGTGGCAACAAAGGCCAACTACATGCTGGCTTCTCTCAGAAGGATCACAGAGTCAAGAAGTGGAGGGAAGTGGTGGTTTGTTTTTTTTTGTGGTGCCTTATCTGTAATCTTACGCCCGTCTGCCCTGCCAAAGTCAAGAGAGGTATCAGCAAACTGGAAAGAGCCCGGTGCATAAAGTGGTTAGTTGAAGAATCAGACTCTTCTAAGAGGTGCACAATAAAAGAGTAAGAGGCTGTCCCCACAGGTTACAAGGGAAACTCTGACTGGATATATGGAAAAAACCTCTTCCCGTGAGAATGAATAAGCACTGAGACAGGTGGCCCAGTAATGTTGTGTGCTTTTCCTCCCTCCTGTCAGCTCTCCCAAATGAAGCTTTTGCTCTTTGTATTTCTTTCTATGCACAATCTAAACTTTACTGCTTGGCCATATTTGATGCCCGCTTCTGTCTGAGTTAAGACAGCATAAAATGGTGTTGGACAGCCCTCATGGTCCAGCAGTGACACTGGTCTTTCAGTTGTCATTGCCTGGTTGCTGAGGATGGAGATACTGGGGAGTCTGTACAGCCCCATAATGGCTTGGGAAAAGGAGATATTTTAGGGACCCTTGCAGCACACATAGAAGGGTAGCATTTTTCAGTCTCTTTTTGCTCTCAGTATTAAAGTTGGCTTTTCTTAGTGACGTTGTTCTGCTCTCTTAGCCCGCTATCAAAGGGAGGAGGGTAACAGAGTAACATTGGATCCCTTCTAAGGATAAAAGGAGTTATATCCAGCTTCTGGCTTTGCCTCAGTGGTGCAAGAATGGTATCACAAAGTCTCAGGAAGTAGAAATGTCATGTCTTCTGACACCTCTGTCTCAGGCTGGGATTCTCTTGGAAGTTCTTGTAGCTTCAGACCTGTCTGGAGAGGACCAAGATGTGTTAGGGAATGTGGATGGGAATGGTCTTCTTCACGGTGCTTCTCTCGCACTCAAGCTGTGACCAGGCATATGACAGCTTTGTCACATGAGCTATAGCTGTTCCATAATATCTGTAAAACTGTTTGTTATTACTGAGTTAATGGAATTAACAAAGTAACTTTATAAGAAGTAGTGCAAAGTAATAATGTTAGCATTTGTTATGCTTATTAAAGTAAATTACACATGTGGAAAATAAAAATTATGACAAACTGAAGGAATGAACTCTATGATGTAACCACTGTCATCAAAAATATATGTTTCCATTCTAATACACAGGTAAGAGTAGTTCTTATTTAACCTTAAATAACTATATTTTTGCTACAAGGATCAAGCCAAACAAAGCCAAGTTGGTTTCTTGCTTGTGACTCTGTTTTGATCCCTCAGGATTTCTCGCCTTCTCTAACTGTTGTTGTATATAGTGTCATTCTGGGCCGAGTATACCAAATTCCACTGTTGTACCCTAGTCATTACTTTGAGTACACGTTTTTGGTATTGTATCTTTTTGGTTTATTGTTGATGTAATGATAATTTCCTTCAGAACCATTACATTCAATATTTGTGTAGCTGCCTCTTAAAAATCATGTTCTTTGTGCAAAACCAAGAAACCCCAAGGAAACAACACTTTGAAGAAAAAAACAAAACAAAACAAGAATTTTACAAGGTAAGACAAAGACCTTGGGTCCTGTCACAGTTTAGGGTCAGGGCAGCCTCTCAGACCTATAACAGCTGCTCTCTGTTAACCCCCCTCCCTCCCCAAAGGCGAAGAGAAAGGGAATAAGGGAGAGAGACTGAGTGATTAGAAAAGGAAACTAGAACAGCTTTAATGACAATGAAAATAATAAAATGGAATATATACAAATATATACAGAATGAGTATTGAACGCAACCCCCCGATGGTAATTCCATCACCACCGATGCTGTGGAGCAGACACCGGGGGAGTCCCAGACTGGGCCCCGCAGCAGACGGGAGCTGTGTTCAGGAGCTGGATTCTGGTGCTGGATTCAGGAACACACTGATTGGGACTGAAGGCAGAACAGACAGAGTCCTCCTTGGATGCTCTGGATCTGAGCCAAGGACCTGAGCCAAGCTGAGCAAAGGTGGCAAAGCAGTCCAAGAGGGGAGAAGAGCCCAGGAGCCCCCAGTGAGAGCAAGTTATAGACCCTCCAGATCCCTCTGCTTTATACCCAATATGACGTCTATGGGCTGGAATCCCTCGTTGGTCAGTTTGGGGTCACCTGCCCTGTCTGCTTCTCCCCACAGGTGCAGCCTTTCACTTTCTGCACCCCACTGTGTGGTGCACAAGATCCAGCAGTGGCCTTGGTCTGCACACCAGTCCTTGGTAGTGACTCTAACCATGGGGTGTTACCACCGCCAGCAGCAGGCACTGCCTGGGAAAACAGGCTGCTACCTTCAGACAGGGTGGTGAGTTAGAAGAACTGACCTGAGAAGTAAAATCACTGAACAGAACCAGCTCTGTTCTCACTCAAACCAGGACTGCTCCTCACCCAGGTGTCACATGTAGAATTCATAAGTCAGGAGTATCTAAAAGTAGAATGCTGGTCACAGTGAATACAAGGAGTATGTGTGTACAGTCAGACTATTCTGTTCTATATCCTTTAGGAATTTTTGATTGCTGCAATAATTTAAATTACTATGCATAAAGAATTGTATTTTGAGACAAGATCTCCCTTTTCATTGGGAAGAATTTTAATATAATAATTTGCTGTGCTTTTCACAAGTACTGAATTGTTTTACTTTTTCAAATGTGTATCCAAATCTAGGATGTGCTGATGGAATTGTTGGAGCAGTGTGCTGATGGACTCTGGAAGGCAGAACGCTATGAACTCATTGCTGACATATATAAACTTATAATTCCCATCTATGAAAAGCGGAGAGATTTTGAGGTACTAAATTTCATCATAAGTAAATTTGAGCAAGAGAAAAGATCCCGATTTTTCTAGTCTAACTGCATGACAGATTGGACATCACAGAATAAGAGTATTTAAATTGTAACTGAAATATGAATGTGTTGAAACTTTTAATTTTAAATAATTAAAAAACCCTTTAATTTAAAAATAATCCTGCATAATGTCATTCTGATGCAAGTGCATAACCTATTCCTACTGTTCAATAAAATATCCATCATTGTTAAGACAGGAAAGTTCTGCCTTATTCTTTTATCTCATGATTGTTTTACTTTTTAGAGGCTTGCTCATTTATATGACACTCTTCATCGAGCATACAGTAAAGTAACAGAAGTGATGCATACAGGCAAGAGACTGCTGGGAACTTATTTCAGGGTAGCGTTCTTTGGACAGGTGAGTGTTATTTAATTTTCATTTGCCTGCTCTATGCAGTAAGAAAAAACCCATGAATTTATTTTACAAGGTACACTATTTCATCATCTACATTGATACCATGACATTGAAAGTATGAGAAATGTGTTCTGTAAGAAATATTTCAATGCCATCAATAGTTTAAAATATTTATCAATTCCGATTCAATTCTTCCTTGTTTTCCTCAGTAAATTTTTTGCCTTATTTTTGTTGTTTTGTTTTGTTTTTTTTTTCCTTCTATTATTTACTACCTTAAGGCAGCGGTAAGTTTTTCTCTAACGTTGGTTCTTAGCAATGTATTGACTTAATGTCTGTAGTGCTACAGTGTGGTTTGCAAGGCTGCTTCTTAGATTGGTCTGCATTAATAGCCTGTAGCCATTGCAATTCAAAAAAGTAACCTTAAGTTCCATTTAGAGAACAAATCACTCTTTTTCTATGCATTGGTATTGCATGCCTCCACCAACAGTCCTGGCTCTGCATTGGACAGCTTCACCTCCTCTGATCTATGTCTAGAATGCGTCCGTATCGGTGCGGCATCATGCAGTAGCAAGTGAAACACTTTCTACATGCGTAGCCCAGTTGCTAATTGTTCTGCTGAGCATGGAGAATTGCAAATACTCTGAGCAGTGTAACTTCACTTCTATTCTGTTGTCTTTTACAACTTTATAGCAATACCAGTTTACAGACAGTGAGACAGATGTTGAGGTAATTACAGTAACCGCTTCCCAAGCAAGCGATGCAGTAAAAACTACTGCATTTCACCTTAGTTTGATGTGGGTATCTTTGTCGAGCTAGCCTGTGTTTACACATGATATGTTGTGCTTCTCGATTTTGTCTGTTTCGTTTATGACAAAAATATTTATTTTCTGTTTTCAAACATGAACTCGGACATGGCTTGTTGTTTTAAACCAGTGACCTGTTTCACTTGACATGTACTCTATTTCACACTTGGTCATGGATTTAAAATAGACGCTTTATGTAATAAAAATAAAGAAATATATGCCAATATAGTACAACATAAAATTACTGTTTTAACACAAATTTGAATTTCATTTTCTGGATACATTTTTTATTGTAGCATAAAGAAAACTCTCAGGTTATTTTTATGTGAACCATTGCCAAAATATTTACTTATGAATCAGATAGTTCTGTTGGGCAATGAGATTTCTGTTTTGGCAAGTGAAACAGTGCTGAAAGTTCACTTTTAAATAAAAGTGAAGAGAAGTTATCTCACAGGCTTGGCACACCATAAAATTGCAACAGATCTTTAAAGTTTTAACTGTGTGTTTCCATTATCTTTCACTCATTTTGCAGTAGATAATTGCATTTTTCTGGTTTTCTTTATTCTCTTAGGAAACCTGTTTAACTTAGATTTTATTTTCTCTTTGTTTACATTTGCTCGAATCTCGATGTTAAATGTTTATATTTGCTTTGAACCACACACATTATGTTCATCTTAATCATTGCCCAATGTGTGAGGTTTTTTCCAAGATTTTGATTACTACTTTTTTTTTTACAGGGATTCTTTGAGGATGAAGATGGAAAGGAATATATCTATAAAGAGCCTAAACTCACACCTCTCTCAGAAATCTCCCAAAGACTCCAAAAACTCTACTCTGACAAATTTGGATCTGAAAATGTCAAAATGATTCAGGATTCTGGCAAAGTATGATCTACTCTCTCTAAAAAATTCTAACCTATTACTTCTACTAATCCACTTGAAATACCATGGGATCACTGACTGTTAACTCATTTGGCACACAAACATGTGTGTCTAAAAGCTCTACTTGTTGAAGGGCCTGAGAGAAATAACATCTCCTACTAAGCTTACCTTTAAGAACGACCGAAGAGCTTAATTTTTGTATTGTTGTTGCTCACAAGAATAACTGCATCTTGGAACAAATTTGGATTATGATGATGTGTTAGAACACATCTTGCCAGTTCATGCATAGTCCTTCTTTGGAAGGGTTCCCTTTTCTGCACCTCAGGAGTCCAAACTTTCTTCTGAAGTAAGAAACAGAACTTTCTTCTGAGCAAAATATCATATGTAATTAACATTTTAATTCAGTATCAGTTGTTCTTGTTATCCATTGCCTAAATCTTGGAGCCTGTTCAATTTTATGAATGCTTAAACTGTAGGGATAAAAAAAAAATGCTCACAGAACACGCTAACAGCTGGTTAAATCTAGATTTGTCACAGGAAACTCTTTCCTTTGAAACTGAAAGCTCCAAAATGAGTGATCTGAAGAGGGCTACAATATCCCATACATTGAGAAGAACATATGTTGCACAAGATGATTCTCTGCATTCCTTTCATTCCCTCCCTCAGCCAATTTTTAACTTTTATTTGGCTTCAGATTTTTTGGCACTTTTTTATGGTGATTTTTCTCTTATTCTAATTTCCTGTCTCTTCTATTCCTTTATTCTACCAGTAATATCACAACGTTCTGTGCTTCTCGGCCTGAAAGCACAGCAGTGATGCTAAAAAAGACCATGATGGTCTTTTTTCCTTCTTGCCTGATTTCCTGCACATGAGTATTGAGAGCTCTTGCACTCTGTGGAAAGCCTGCTTAAAGATCTGCCAGCTCTGCTCTGCTCCTTTCTCTCTGAGGACTGCCTCCCAAGGGGTCCTGTTGAACAACTCCTTGATGAGCTGGCGGTTTGCTTTCCTAAAGTTAAGGGTGCTGACTTTGCTTTTCATCTCTCCTATAACTCTTAGCAAGGTGAACTGAACCAGTGCACGGTCACTGCAGCCCAGGCTGCCTCCAATATTGATGTTCCCAACTGGTTCACTTGCGTTGGTCACCATTAGGTCTAAAATCACTTCCCCTTGGGTAGGGCTGTCTATTACCTGCTTTAAAAAGTTGTCATCCAGTCACTCCAGGAATCTCCTGGATTGCCTACAGCTCGCCATGCTACTTTTCCAGCAAACATCAGGGTGATTAAAATCCCCCAGGGCTGCATATCCCTTCCCTGGTGCAGTGCTACCTCCCTGAAGCTGGTCTCCACAGCAGTGCATCCGGTTCTAGAAACAGAATGAACTGAACAGTGAAGTTTTACATTTGCCCTGTACATTCTTTGTATTCTTTAGAATACAAAGATTTTTAGAATACAAAAATTCTTTAGAATTCTTTGTATTCTTTAGAATTTCTTTCCATTTGCCCTGTACATTCTTTCCATTTGCCAGTACATTCTTTGGGACCCTCAGAGGGTGTGAGAGCTGAGACAGACATGTTGGGAGGAGTGCCTTCTAAAGGTGGTTTCTGAACTATTTACAATGTACAATCTTATTTTTAACTTGGTCTCCAATCTACTGTCCTATCAGCTGTATTTGTGCCTTCCCATGTTAACTGTGGCTATAAATATGTATTATGTTCTTGTTTGCAGCTCTGCACACTGCAATTATCAATGACTGATAATAAAAGATAGAAATCGCACAAAATGTTGTAATGCATCTAGCTGCATTGTCTTCCCAACAGTTAAACTGAATGCAGAGAAGCACTGGGAGACCATTAACATTTCCTGTGTTTTCAATAATTTAAAGGTTAAGGGACTAAATTTAATTTTTGTGTGACTGCAATTAAATGCATTTAATTCACAATGTAGCTGTTTGATTTTTTTTTTAATCTTTTTTTTTTTGTCATGTTTTTAAGGTAAATCCTAAGGATTTAGATTCAAAATATGCATATATTCAAGTTACACATGTAATTCCTTACTTTGAGGAAAAAGAGCTGCAAGAAAGAAAAACAGATTTTGAAAGGACTCATAACATTCGTCGCTTTATGTTTGAGATGCCTTTTACTCAAGCTGGTAAAAGACAAGGAGGAGTAGAAGAGCAGTGTAAGCGACGGACTATTTTGACAGGTACTGACTGAATGGAAATTTTCTTTAAAAGAAAATTGCTCTTTTTTGGGTTGTTTTTTTTTATATATATATACACTTAATTCTTGATACTAGGTTTCTTTATATGTTTTGTACTTTGTCAGAAAAAAAAATGTTAGAAGATTTCATAGAATCATAGAATGTTTTGGTTGGAAGGGACCTTAAAGATCATCTAGTTTTCAAACCCTGTGTCACGAGTAGGGACACCTCCCACTAGACCAGGCTGCTCAAAGCCCTACCCAACCTGGCCATGAACACTTCCAGGAAAGGAGCTTCTCTGGGCAGCCTGTTCTAGTGTCTCACCACCCTCATAGTGAAGAACTTCTTCCTCATATCTAATGTAATCTAAAGTCATTTCAGGCATGACTGTTGGAAGTGACAAGAACCGCAAAGTGTAACAAAATACTGTTGGACAAAACAACCATTTAAGATTAGTACATACTTGAAAATAATGTTCAGAAGTGTCATATGCAAACACTTATAAATGACCATCTGAAAATACATATATCATTGTGTGATTTCTTCATCCCCAAGAATTGGTAGAAGAGAAAGTATGAATGTGTTCTAACACTCATTTGGGGTTTTTTTTAATAATAGATTATCTGCACATCCCACTTTGCCCTTCTCTGTCCTCACCTCTCTGCTATAAACATTGAAGAATGGCAGTATTATGCTTCCCAATCTGGGTATGGGATTTCTCAACATTGGTTCAGCTGTTGGAGGTGAAAAATACAGCATTGGTTCTTTTGGCTAAAAGCACTAAAAGAGCCTGAAGGACACAATCTGGTTTGATTTGCAGCCTCTGTTCCATTGCAACTTTGCTCTAATCCCCGTGCTTTAGTTTCTCATTTGCTGGCTTTATAAGGGAGAGAGAGTGCCCATCTGTCTTCCCATAGGCTCAAACTTTAAAGATGTCTAAGTCACTGAAAATAAAATATTTTATTATACTTTTAAGGGAGATAATTAAAAGTTACGGTGTCTGGCAATGTGTCTGTATAATGTGCAATAACAAGTTGTACGTTGACTGGAATCATTAATTCAAATGGCCTGATTCCATTCTGTATGGGTTTTTTCATTTCACTTACAGTCCTTTACAGCTATCAGCTAAAATACTTCTTGTATTTTTAGCCCACACTAGGTTTTTCAGATTGTTTTCTTCATGGGATAAATTCTCAAGTAATTTTTGGTTTGTTTGTTTTTTGGTTTGTTTTTTTTTCCTTAAGCTTCAAGAGTTGTGAAGCTGGGATTAACTTTCCTTCTTAGAAAAAGACTGGTTTGTGGTTTGTCTTTATAAAGTGTGAGCTTCTGTATCACTGTCTTAATACAGTGATAAAAGCAACTTAAATAAATTACTTTATCAGCTTCCATAGCTAATAGTTGTGAGGAAATAGGAAATATAGGTTTGCTCGTTTTGATTCTTCTCCTCTGAGAAATATGGATGATAAGTAACTCTTTTTACAAGTCTCATACGAAATAAGAGCCAGTGGTTTGTTTCTTGGTGACTGTCAGTAGCATTAATGACAATGATCTTTCTTTGCTGTAGTCCATGTAAAGCTATGCATATATACATTGTCAGTATTCTGTTTCCCTGTATGGTTGGTAGTATTTCTAATTACATAATATTTTATTAAATTGGGCAACTAATTACATCAAAATGAGATTCTAGCATAAAATTCTATCACGACATGCCTTATTAAAAATCTCTTTTTTCTAACCATAATACATTTGTCTCTGTCCATAGCTATACATTGCTTTCCATATGTGAAGAAGCGCATTCCAGTAATGTACCAGCACCATACTGATTTAAACCCAATAGAAGTTGCCATTGACGAAATGAGTAAAAAAGTTGCAGAACTTAGACAGCTTTGCTCTTCAGCTGAAGTAGATATGATCAAATTGCAGCTGAAGCTACAAGGAAGTGTCAGTGTTCAGGTAGGACCATATCATTTGCCATTCAGCTATTTCACTTGCTTCCGTCCCTAAAAAATGAGTGAGTTGCGCTTTATCATTACTTTCCAGTCTGTATATTCACAAATGTCCTAAACTAGAAATATATGCACTGTTTGCAGTTATTTCCAGAATAGAAAATGAAGTAGAAAGTGTTTCACATAAACACTGATTATGGACAGTTATATGAAAGGATTAAGTTTCACCTCTGGAATCTATAGGGTGGTCTGAGCCCCACCAGGTTTTGCTGCAATGCTGAAACTACCTTAAAATAGTGACATCCCATATGGAGACTGAGTGTATTTTGTCTAGATGTAGGTCTGCTCACATTAGGTTCACCACGGTCATTATCGCTTTTGGATTTTGGCAATACCCCTATGGAGATGAAGAGGGACTGCCAGACTGAAGGAGGAGGGTAATAGAAAATCCCACTGTGCAACATTTCATTGTGCCTAAGGCAAGGAAGAGCTTGAAGCATAAAGATTCAACAAAATAGGGCAAATAAAGTAGTTGTGCAAATGACAAAAGTGCTACTCTATTATTTTTAACTGATGCAAATCAGAGTAACAGTAAATACAGTCATTTGAAATGAGCTGTTGTCTTGTTGAAGAGAAAAAAAAAAAACAAAAAAACAAAAAACAAAACACAAAAAAATCCCCCAAACCGAGCTTCCAGAATGAGCAGATTCTCAAGCTAGCATGTGGGATGAGAAAGGAGGGGCTCTTGCTGTTAATGTGAAGGAATAATAAGGTTGAGTCAGAAATCGTTGAATCTACTTTTCATGTAGCTGCCATAATAGCAGTTAAATTTCTGCTAATTATTGGAGAATTTTCAGATTGGGATAGTGTTTTCAACAGCTAAGCAGACAAAAGAGTGGTAGATTTATCTCATTTTCCCACTCTAATTTCATAAATGGTGATGACAAATTGGCAATATCAGCAGTTACTTTACCACGTCATCGAGGGTGGTTTCTTTGTGCCAGGACAGGTTCCCTCAGTGCTGTAGAGACCTCTCCTGCTCTTACCTTCCAGCTCCAACAGTTTTCTTGGGAAATAAGTCCAGCTTTTTTAAAATTATCAAACTCTCCTGTGAAAAGAGAATCGGACACCTGTAGTAGTGCCACTTACTGCTAAGACAGTAGGTCAGAGAACTGACTTTATTTTGTAATTCTTACACTTTTTAGGTTAATGCTGGTCCATTAGCATATGCCAGAGCTTTCTTAGATGACACCAACACCAAAAGATATCCGGACAATAAAGTAAAGCTATTAAAAGAAGTGTTTAGGTATGTTTTTTGGGGGGTTGTTTATTTGTTTTTGTTTCATTTGTTTGTTCATCTGTTTGCTTGGGTTTTGTTTGCTTGTTTGTTGTGGGGTTGGGGGGCGAGGATGGGAAGAGATTGAATTTTTCCCAAGACTGATATCATAATGATTTCTTAAACCATTTCATTTTTATAGTGTTTTCATTGTGTTAAAAGCATACTTTAAGCTGGCATTTTGAATTAATGTTTTTATATCCCTGACAGATTTTTTTATTATTATTTTTATTTTATCTAAATCAGGCAATTTGTTGAAGCTTGTGGGCATGCTCTGGGTGTAAATGAACGACTTATAAAGGAAGATCAGTTGGAATATCAAGAAGAAATGAAGGCAAACTACAGAGAAATGGCAAAAGAGCTTTCTGAAATAATGCATGAACAAGTATGTGCTGAAATTAAATTATACATGCCAGCGTTCAGAATGTAGCTGTAGTGTGAACCCACTAGCAAAAGTGTTTGTAATACCTTAAACAAAAGGATTATTTCTTTGGTGTTGAGGTTTTTTTCTATTGAAGTATAAGCATATCACAGAATTGTGGAGATTATTTTTTTAATATTATTTTTTCCTGATTGTGAATTTTCTGCAGATGCTTTCCTGACCTTCAGAATTAAGTCTTCCTCATTAAGAAAGTAAATCTGTGTGGCCTGTTTATTGTAGGAGAGGAAGACTACCATAAAGAGAAAACAAATTTAATGACATGAATGTATATGTCATCTGTGCTTCATGTCTAGTTACCAGGGTCCCTATTCAGTGACCCAAAAAGCTCATTTTAGTCTATACTTCCTGGTGGGATTTGATCTGCAAGCTTAGCCCTTTTTCTTTAGATTTCACAGGTGTACGCCTTTACTTTTGCTACAAAGAGTTCAATACCTTTCAGGAGACATTCCAACGTGTTTTCTTGAAGGGAATCTAGTACAGACAAGCTAGAGATATGGGAGAAGGAAAAACAGAACTCTTATGCAGAGAGATGTAGGAACTTGCATCTGGAATCTATGGCAGAAATGTCTTGTGACTTCAGAGGCAAGGATGGTATTTTCAGGAGGACAGGAAGGGCTGAAGATCCCTTGATCCCTCCCTTCTTGTCATTTTTGTTTATTGTATTCATCAGTTCAGGTTCCTTTTCTTTCATCCACTGTTATTTGTATAATCTTTTCCTAGAGCCATAGAGTGGCTTATTGTTCTTCACCCTCAAGACTTGTATTTTTGGCCCACAAGAAGTACTTGTATTTTCTGGTAAAACCTTACCAATACCCATCTTTGAGGCTTCCTTAGATGTATGACCATAATAGCAACTTTTCTTAGTCTAGGAGCCAATGCATCCTAGTCTGGATAACCAGTTGATACAAAGAGAAGCTTTGAGTTCCTTCTGTCCATACAAAAAACTATAGGCTTTGCTCAGAAATTAAATTGTACAGGAAAAAAAAACACAAAAGTGAGATCCACCTGAGTAATTCAGTCTAGCTGACATGTAAATGCTCTGTTAATCTTCCAGCTTTTTTTCAGGATTGCATCCTTTAGACATACAATGACTTTACCCATTTATTATTGTTTTAAATATCTAAATTAATCTATTATCATCCAGGGAATAATTGCTTTCAAAGGTGGTCAGCTTGCTGATATAAAAGCTTATCCATAGGCTTAACTTGGAAAGATTTGCCTTTATTCTGCCCCTGCTTAGATGGTATCCAAAACTTTTCTAGTGTTTTTTTTCCATTCGAAAATGTGTCAAGTGTTTAAAGTTCACAGCACGTGCTCTTTTGCTCTCCGTTATTTCTCGATGTGGTTTTCTGGGGTACTGTGTTATCAGTAAGCTCAGTGCTGTGTTGTAGTTGTGATGCGCAAGAATGCAGCAAGCACGTGGGCTTTATTTTGATTCCCTTATGCTTTTGTTATTGTATCGCAGGGTAAAGCTCACCACAGAACTGATCTGTTCTTAGCCACCCTTGGCAGAAAATACAGCGAAACAGTTTTTAGAGAAAGATACCATTTTGTTAGAATCCACGTGTTTGGTGTTTCTTTGGTGGCGTTTTCTTAAAAAAAGAACCAGTGTCTTTCAGATAAGTGCGTGGATTAAAACAGTTTTGAAAGATCCCTGAAACAGAAAAGGGGATTGCTTAGGTGACAAAAATGGGACAGTTTGACAGTATTTCAATGTGATGTATTGAAAAGCAGAAAGCAGTAGAGTGTTTTAGGGTTTGGCAGGAGGGTTTTAGAAAGGAAGATAACTGCAGAGCTGATTAAGGTGAACAAGGTACATGGGAGATTTAGACAGATGTACAGAGACCCCTTCAAACAAACAAAACGTATTTTGGTCAAATAATTTAATTATAAGGATAATAAATGAAAAATCAATATTCTCCTGGTGTAGGAAAAAGTAGAAATATGTAATGACCATTTGTGCACAAGAGAAAGAATCCTTTTAACTCTGTGCAAGATATGTAAGCTTTCTAAATGAGTGTTTCTAAAGATTGGTGATAAGAAAAAGCATGTAACGCCTGAAATTTCAGGAGTGAGTCACCTTCTCTAAAAGTGAACAAAGAGAAGAAGGGGCAGACAACTGATACCTGTAAGATAGTGTGAGCAGAATATGGAAGTGCAGCACTGACTTCAGCTAAGTGTATGACTAGCCTACCACTGTGTTCTCTTTACAAAAATGTAATTAGTTGTATATAATCAAAACATGCTGTGCTGTCGGGTTGGTTTTTTTGGGTTTGGGGTGGTGGTTTTTTATTAGATTGATCACTCCTCTAAAGGCTTAGAATCATCAGGCTCTTCACTCAAATCTTTGAAAGTGGCATCTTGATGTGCCTGCCTATTACTGTATTTGGAAAAAGAGCTGCTCACGTCTGTTCTCGTATCAGTGGAGAAACTATTAGCTGTGTTATAACAGTGTGGGTTGTACACAACTGCAAAAATTGTGTTACAAGAATTATGAAAAAGAATCTTAACAGATTTTTCTTTTTTCTCCTCTGCTGCTTGCCAATATGATCAGATGGGATGGTAATTAGTTTTCTTTACTTCTGCTCTCAGTTTCTTTAATCCTTGTATCATTCCTTTTTTCCAGTATTTCTAAGGTTACTATCAGTAAATTTATAGCTGTTAAGAATGAAGTCTTTTCGGTGCTTTGATTGGAAATGCTCAAATCATACCTCTAAGGCAAAAAAAAAAACCCAAGGCTGCTGTCCTTGCAAAACTCCTTTTGAAAGTTAGCAAGAGAAATGAGAGAAGTTATCCAGGCTTCCTGTAGTGAGCATAATGCCTAAATTAGGAGAGCCACTGTTGAAGAAATAACTACTGCCCTTCAAAATCTAGGAG
Source organism: Chloroceryle amazona (assembly GCA_027560015.1). Lineage (NCBI taxonomy): Eukaryota > Metazoa > Chordata > Aves > Coraciiformes > Cerylidae > Chloroceryle > Chloroceryle amazona. Next base: position 4,798 of record JANHFX010005941.1, on the reverse strand, counting down.
AGGATGGCTGAAAAAGAGTAACCATCCTCAAAAAGTAGTTCTGTGCACTTGAGAGAGTACCAGGAAGTTGAGTCAGTAAGCAGGACGTGAAGTTGGTTAGCTGTTTTATAAATGCTCCTGTCTTTTTGTACCATTTTGGTAAATATCTGTTTTCCATTTTAAGATTACTCCTGTTGAAGAGAAAGCCAGTGTTATGCCTAATTCCCTACACATTTTCAACGCCATAAGTGGAACTCCAACAAGCACAACAGTTCATGGGATGCCCAGTTCTTCTTCAGTTGCATGATTGTTTTGTAAAGGGAAGTATGTTTGGTTCGTTTTTGTTTTGTTTTGTTTTTCCTAAAAGTATGTGGATTTGCTTCGTTGTGTGCAAACTCAGGATGATTTTGAAGCTAAATGTTGGGCACATGCAAGCTGCATAATTCATACGAATGTCTGAGCACACTTAGCAAATAGCAGTTACTGGTCATAGTCTTTTAGAGTAAGGGAGACGTATCTTTTCTAACCTTGCTGGTAGCGTTTAAAAGTATTCACAATGTCATTGCAGAAGTGCGTGTTGGAAAACTATAAAGTTGAAGTGAATTTCTCTTTTTTGTTAGAAAGTAATATTACAATGACTTGCACATTACAAAAAAGTGTTGTGGGATGTAATTTTGCAGATATGTAACATTCAGGTGTTCTTTTTGTGTATGGCACATAGAGATTGATTCCAAGTACAAGAACTATTTTGGGGCTAGACAGAAGCACTAGTTTTTTGGGTTGAACAGAACTGACAATGTTAGGTTTTGTACCATCTGGCAAATTGTTGTGCTTTATTTTATACCTTGTTGCATTTTGGAGGTATGTGAACTTAGATCTTATTAAACAACTAAATACAACCAAAGGTCTGTATTAATGAACACTTGAGTTATACTAAAATATCAAGAGTAGTAAATTGTTATGTACATATTGTTTGTTAATACAGTCCGTACAGTCTGTACATAAATGTATTACATTTCTAAGCATTTTTTAATATTCATACCAGCTCTTACCCTTCCTGCTTTCAATTTATTGTGAAAACTTGCTCATTCCAAGTATATGCAGACTTCATAGTTCATTTATTCCTGTATATAAATAAGTGCAATATAAAGATGTATACAGTCTTTGCTGTGTTAGGTTTATATGCAGTTATTAAAAGGAAAAAAAAAAAAACAACTTTTTTGCCAAAGCAAATGGAGTATGTAATTGGTGGTCATGGTTACCGTGGTAAATGGTGGTATAATTTAAAGCTTTTTCCATATTCTTATTCTTTTAAGACATTAATTTAGTAATTTTATATTTGGGGGAAATAAAGGGTTTAAATTTTATTTAACTGGAAGCACTGTCCTGCTGTAATTAAACATTCTGTACTACATCTATATTAAAAGGAAAAAGGTAGTTACTTTTTTCACTGTGTGCTCTGGTTTTTATTTTAGGTTTGTCGCTGAGACTGGGGAAAGATGAAATCTTGATTTAAAAGAAAAAGCCTGGTCTTTTGCAGCTTAAGTATGAGATGAGATGCAGACACTTTTAGGGCTTATTTCATGTTCCTTGTCAATTAAGGGAATTTACATTATTAGTTAATGTGTCAGTTTTGAACCCATTACGTTTGACTCAAGTAGCATGTTACAGTAACTAAAAGCTGTTACCAGTACAGTGAACATTAGGAAGTCTTCAAAACTTTTCATCCCGTAACACTAGAAATCATCTTTTCCTTATGAGATAAGGGTTACTGTCATTTTCTGCATCATAGCATGAAATTCCTCTGTTGCCACTATTCATCCAACGTTTTTCAAAAACATTTTCCTGAAAGTAAAATGCTGGAGAACTCTACTTTCTCCATTATGTTGTTATGTTTCTGGAACAAAATTCCTGTTTGTTTAAAACTTTTCATAAAAAAAAAAGGAAAAAATAAGGAGAAATACTAGACAGTGAGGCCATAATGCTGTGTTAGGAGACAGTCAGTCCTCTTTCTTCCTCTCTACCCGATATGCTTTCTCTTTTTTGTTCATTTGTGGAAGTGGCTGTAGGAATGTTTTGTTACTGCCATCCAGGAAGATTTCTCTATCAATATATTAATGGACATTGTGTACATCCTAGTGGCTTCTTGCTGGAAGGTGGCCTATGGAAAGGAGTGAAATACAGCTGATAGTAGGCTGATGTAGGTTTACATAGGGCAGTAGTAATGATTAGCATGTGTTCAACTCTTAAGTCTACATACATTTTATTTATAATTTTATATGATGCATTTATAGGACAGAATACACCCTCTAATATATTGGGGTTAGATATGCTAAGAGTATAATTTTGGGGGTTTACCTCCTGAATAATTCTTTCTGTAACATCTTCCCTTCACTAGCTTTGTTGCCCTTCTATGGACCAGCTCCAGCACCTCAATGTCCTTCTTCGAGTGAGGGGCCAAAACCAGACACAGTATTTCAAGGTACAGCCTCACCAGTGCCAAGCACAGGGGGACAATCACTGTCCTGCTTTTGCTGGCCATGCTGTTTCTGATACAGGCCACGATGCCATTGGCCTTCTTGGCCATCTGGGCACACTGCTGGCTCACGTTCAGTCAGGTGTCCACCAGCACTGCCAGGTCCTTTTCCACCAGTTGCAGCCACTCCTCCCCAAGCCTGTAGTGTTGGCTGGAGTTGCGGTGACCCAAGCGCAGGACTTGGCACTTGGCCTTGTTAAACCTCACACCACTGGCCTCAGGCCATCAATCCAGATGGATTTAACTCCATTCACCACCACTCTCTGTGCCCGGCCCTCCAGCCAATCTTTTATACAGTAAAAAAGTATAAGGCCGTCCAAGCCTGGAGCAGCCAGTTTCTCCAGGAGAATGTTGCGGGAAATGATGTCAAAGGCTTTACTGAAGTCTAGGTAGATAACATCCTCAGCCTTTCCCTCATCCACTGATTACCTTCTTAGAGAAGGAGATAGGTTAATCAAACAGGAGCTGCCTTTCATAAGCCCATGCTGGCTGGACCTGATCACTTGGTTGTCCTGTGCGTGCCTCATGATGGCACTCAGAATGATCTGCTCCATAACCTTCCCCGGCACCAAGGTCAGGCTGACGGGCCTGCAGTTCCTTGGATTCTCCTTCCATCCCTTCCTGCACATGGGCCTCATATTTGCTAACCTCCAGTCAACTGGGACCTCCCTGGTTAGCCAGGCCTGCTGGTAAATGATGGAAAGTGACTTGATGAGCACTTCTGCCAGTTCTGCGAGTACACTTGAGTGGATGCCATCTGATGTCATAGACTTGTATGTAAGTGGTGTAGTAGGTCACTGACCGTGTATAGGGGTTTCATTCTGCTCCCTGTCCCCGCCTTCAAGCTCAGGGGGCTGGGCACTCAGAGGAAAATGGTCTTACTATTGAAGACTGAGGCAAAGCAGCCATTCTCTATCTATCTCGGCCTTTTCCTTATCCTTGGTCGCTGTTTCCTCCTGCATCCAATAGAGGATGGAGATTCAACTTAGTCCTCCTTTTGCTTTTAATGTATTTATAGAAACATTTTTTATCGTCTTTTATGGCAGTAGCCAGATTCGGTTCTAGTTGGGCTTTGGCCTGTCTAGTTTTCTCCATGCGTAACCTCATGGAATCTTCATAGTCTCCCTGAGTTTTTTTTCTTCCATAGGCCATAGACTTACCTTTTTTTCCTGAGTTCCAGCAAAGGTCCCTGTTCAGCCAGACCGGTCATCTTCCCCACCAACTCATGGCACATAGGGGCAGCCTGCTCCCGTGCCTTAATGATTTCCCTCTGGAGGAATGTCCAGCCTTCCTGGACTCCTTTGCCCTTCAGGACAGTCTGCCATGGGACTCTCAACCAGTCTCCTTAACAGGTCAAAGTCTGCCCTTTGGAAGCCCAAGGTGGCAGTTTACTGACACCACCTCCAACCCCTGCCCTTTATTTCCCTAAGAATTGAGAACTCGACTCTTTCATGATCACTATGCTGAAGTTGGCCTCAACCTTCATAGCACCCACAAATCCTTCTCTGTTCATGAACAACACATGTAGCAGGGAGCCTTCCTCTCACCAGCTATGTCAGGAAGGTCTCTCCCACAAACTCCAGGGACCTCCTGGACTGTTTCCTCTCTGCTTTATTGTATTTCCAACAGGCATCTGGTAACTTGAAGTCCCCTGTGAGAACAAGTTGTAGTGATTGTGAGACTTCTCCCAGCTGCTTCTAGAATATTTTGTTTGTTTCTTTCCTGGACGGGCAGTCTGTTCAGACTACCACCCTATCTGCCTTGTTGGCCTTTGATTCTTACTCATAGTCACTCAACACTATCATCACCAACACTGCTGATGCACCGTCCCACAAACATTAATGTGCAGCCCCCAGGCATGGCAGCCTGAGGCAGAGATCCCTTGCACCGTGGGTGGTCAGGTGAGAAAGGCTAGAGGGAGCAATGTTGGTGCAGTGCCAACTGCCTCTCATTTCTTTTAGGTAATCCAAGTTATCCCCAATTCACCCCATCAAAGTAAGTAATTATATTTATTTGGTTTTACCTCAGCTTTTACCCCTAAAATGTCTCCTGTCCTTGCTTCAGCTTTCCCCCTGTAAATTTCACTCTCCCCTCTCATTTAGGGGAGGCCTTCTTCCAGGCCGGGCCTGACAGACCCGAGCCTACCCCGGGGCGACTCCAGCACCAGGTACCGAGCTCCACAGAGCTCTCCTCGGCCTGAGGCGCGCGTTGCAGCCCCTGCGACCGCCGAAGCCGGGAGCGGCCGAGCCGCAGCGGCGGCGGTTCCCGAGCCCCCGCAGCCGC